>JAADYI010000107.1:0-31553 GCA_023338185.1 Lagenidium sp. CBS 127285
GAACAGTGCTGCGTCACGGGATGCCGGGACTGGACCACAGCACAGCACACAACGTGTGTGCTGCACCGTGCAGTCGTCCGGTCGTGCGCGTTTGTTGGTTTCCGCCAACTGTGCGCGACTCCCAGCGCCACGCACTGCTACAAGTTGTTGCAGCCAACAACACCAACACCAACACCATCGACAACGAGACAACACTCGACCGAGTCCTGTCCTTTCAGCACACTGCCGCGTCCGGCTTCTCCATGAGGCGCCCATCCACTGTTCACTGCCGCATTACTGTATGCCTCTGTCGCCATGGGGCCAAGACGCCGCCCCCACAACTGCTGTGTGTGTGTGTGGAACCTCAATGGTCAGTGCATGGGAGTGCGCGGGAAGGGGGAAGGGGGGGGGGCGCCAAATGGTTCTGGCGGCGTCAATGGGGGACCGCGCCCATTGGGATCAGCTGATCACAACACACACCGCGGGCTCAGTCGTTGTCGATCGTCTTGAGCGTGACGGCCGAGGCGATTGGTGGGGCGACGGTCGCCAGCACCGCGTGCTTGAACGGCGCACGCGACACCTCGGTCTCCGTTCCCGAGGATGTGGACGACGCTCGTGGTCGCGGCGGCGGGTTCGCGATCCACGCCGTCAACTTGCGCATGGCGATGTCGAGATTGGGGCACACGGACTGGATGAAGCCATCAATCGCCGCCAGCTCGAAATTGTCCTGCAAAATGGGTCGCACATTGGTCAGTCACGCAACGGAGGACCGAAACGACAGTGGCACGGACCATGCTCTCGATGAGATACAGCGCAATGTCGCCCTTGAAATCGACAAATGCCAGCCGGGCAAAGAGCTCCTGGGGATCGCGCCCAAATGCCGAGCCCGGCAAGATCGCCACACCGGTGTCATGGAGCAAGCGACGGCACAGCTCGACATCGGTCGTGATGCCACGGTCAGCGAGGATTTTGCGCTGGCGGGCAAAGCTCGGGAAGAGGTAGAACCCGCCCTCGGGGGGGTGAACGTCGATGCACATCTTCTGGAGCTGATAATGGCACCACTGGCCGATGATCTTTAAGATTTTCCCGCATTTTTGCTTGTACGCCTTGAGCTCAATGCAACTGCACCGAGGTCACAAGGGAATGTCGTGAGAGGATCGTACCATTCATTGTTGGCACAGTGCAATTCCACGTACTCCAAGACAAACGCTCGCCGTGCAGCGTGCTGGATCGGAGATGCGACGGACGTGTATGTCTCCGAGGCCATCACGAGCATCGATGTCCGCAACCAGCTCATGCTCTTGGGGAAGAGCCAGAAGCCCATCCGCCACCCCCCTGCACCGCACCACTTGCTCAGACCCCCCGAGACGATCGTCCCCTCGGGGTAAAACTTGGAGATCGAGTGGTGGTCGCCCGAGTGATGGAGCTCCGAGTAGATCTCATCCGACACCACTAGCATTCTGTACTTTCGGGCAACTTCGGCAACGGCCAATAACTGGAGCAAGGCAACATCATCGTCATGCCCACGCCAACCACACTCGCTTGACCGTCGTCGGACTAGTACGTACGTCGGGTTCGTTGTACACGCATCCAGTTGGGTTGGACGGGCTGTTGAGGATGAGGATCCGCGGGGCCTCTGTGAAGGCACTCAACGTCAGCCTCTGGCAGCAACCGCACACAAACGAGCAAGGCACGGACCCGGGTCCTTGGAACACAAATCTTCGAGGACCTCCGGCCGCAGGACCCACCGATCTTCTGCATACGTCGGCAGCCAAAACATATTTCTGCGCACGTTATGCATAGGACAAGAATCAATCAAACAGCAGCTCTGCCGATAAAACACAAGCCACAACGTGCCGTCCTGCAATGTTTGCCTGTGGGGCGTAGCTGGTGCAGCTGGGATTCGGCAGCAAGAGGTCGCCGTAGTAAACAGTCTGAAGCACAAACAGCAGCTCCTTCGTCCCAGGACCGACGAGGACGTCGTCCTTCGAGTACGGTAGTTGGAACGCTTGGGAGGCCCACGTCGCAATATCCCGTCGGAGCTCAGGGAGACCAGCTACCGGGAGATAGTCGCGCTGGTGTGCGTTGGATCTTGAGCGATTCAACGTCAGGGCCTCGTTGTTTCCATTGTAAAAGTGTAAAAGTGCCTCATCACGTACCGGAGTTCATCAACGATGCACTGTGGGATTGGGAATGGTGACTGACCGAGCCCAAGCTTGTAGACGCACTTTCCCTCCATGATCATAGCATTGCTCAACTCGTCCAATGCGCTGCCAGCGGAATGGCATAGCATACGGATCTTGCCGTTGATGGCCTTGCGGGGGCCCTTGGACAGGTTCGAGAGCGGAGCCGCTGCTGGTTCCAAGGGTGGTGGCCGAGTGGGGCGGGAAGGGAGCATCGGAAGTGATGAGCTGCTTTGCGAGTGATCCGATAGCACTGCCGCGCTGGCATCCATGACCGCGGCAGATCTCTTGCGGCTGAAGCTCGAGATGCTCGAGTGCACACAAGTGGAGGGCGATTGAAGGACCGACATTGACGACACGGTGGGGCCGGGAATCGTATACCCCGTGGTCTTCGAGGAGCCGACCGTTGGCTCAGCCACCACCGCGGTCTCATCGGAAACTCGCGTTAGTGCTGCATTGCCGACGAATGGAGGCGCCGCGGCTGCCGCATCCACGGCGTCGGTGTCGTCCGTGTCTGGGGACCTCTCCGAGTGCGGCGGCCCGGTCACGAAGGACGTCGTGTCCTCCACCGAGAGCGGCGTGTGGCGCTTAGCGTCGGGGGCACTGTTGCCTGCGAGGAGGATCTTGTCCAGCGCTCGGGGCCCGAGGGACTCGACGAGCTGAGTTTTCCGTTGGAGCGTGGTGCGTGGCACGTGGAACTGCCGCGCGGCCTCGCGAATCGCCATCCCCTGCTGGAGAACGGCGCGAATGGCCGCGGCCATGTCGACGCTGAGGTGCTCGGCCTTCATGACCACCACCGTCACCGCCGTGCGCCGATCACCGTCGTCGATCAGGCTCTTGGTCTTGACAGGTGCAGTTAGTTGGCCATTTTGTTCGTCTCTCCAAAAGCATTTTGTGCCATTTTGTGAGTGATGGTTTAAGTGGAATGATCACTGCCAAAACCAAGTTAAAACCTCAGGTTACATCGATGCAAGATGTCCGTAACCATAATTCGAACACCTCGGGGTTACAGTGTGTCAAATCCAACAACCAGACCAGGTATGAGCATCAATTCGGCAGCAACATGGCATTGAGCCGCAACTTCCGGACGACCTACTACAAGACCCTCGGGGTGCCCGTGGTCCAGCACATCGTCGACGTCGAGGCCTCGTACCATGCGATCTTCGGCGAGGCCGTGATCAACGTCCCGCAGCTCACCAAGCTCGCCGTCGAGGTTGGCATCTCACCCACCTATCGCCCCATGGCGTGGAAGATTCTGTGCGGGGTCGTCCCAGCGTACAAGTGCCTCTGGGACTTTGCCCACGCCGAGCGGCAGGAGATGTACGATGACCTGCTCGCTGCCGCGGAGGTCCTCGGGCGCCCGCTGCCCACGCCAACGTCATCCGAGATGCGGCCCCGATATTACTCCCAGCCTCCGGAGGCCATGTCTATCGTGGAGCTCTACCGGCTCTTCCGCCGAGACGTGCAGCCCGTCGCGCGATACCTCCGAGAAGATGAGGACGAGGAACGCCGATGGCTCCAAGGGATCGTGACGGTGCTGCAAACGGTCCTCGTGGAGAGCGTGATGGAGCAGTTTTGGTGTCTCGTTCGAATCGTCGACATTCTCGCCGATGGGCTCGATCTCGGTGTACCCGCAGACGTTTTCGACGACATCACAGTCATTGACTTTGAAGCACACTTCGTTCGGGCACTCGAAACCTGCAAAAGCGGACTAAGAACATGACGCGCCCAAGCAAACAGTACAATTCTGTCCTTCGTTGTTTCAACCATTGAATCCCTCGACGAACTCTTCGTCCTCGTCGTCTACCAGGGTCGGTTTAGCAACAACCCGTTTCCGTCGACCCTTGCGCTTTTTCGACCGATTGGGATCTTCTTGAACGTCGAAATCGAGTTGGAGCTGATCTTCCTGGGATGCCTCCCATGTATGTAACATGAGCATCCAGCTTAGTGAAAGTGAGTGGTCGCTTTGCATGTCTAGCACGTCAGGGAATTCAAGATTGGGTGTTACGTCTGCGACGAGTACTGGCTGATCAGATGCCTGTTGATCAATATGTTAGTGTAATCAAAGGCTGACGTCACACACAACACACGTGTCAACTGACCTTCGTGGCACTTCCCGGCTGATATGTTTGGCATTTCTCGTTGTTGAGATTGTAGAGGTCTTTCAAGTGGAATTTTACTTGAAGGAGCAACTTGATCGCAAACGCAACACAACACTTGGCCAATAGATCCTTCGTTTCTGCTGTATGATCAGGAACACTGGCGAGAAATGGAGTAAGGTCGATTGCAGCCAAATCGGATTCATCTGACATCATTTCTCTTGGAGCCACACCAAGACGTGCAAACTCTTTGCGCAAATTTTGCATCATTGGTCTACACGCACAATGATCAATCAAAAGGCGACCATTCAACAACACTGGCAAAACAATTCTTACCCCAACTTGAGTGTGACGTAGCGGTTAATCAGATAAATAATGTACAGAGGTTCGTCTTCGACGTCATAAGGCAATGAGGCTACCAGACGAGCTAAATATGCCAAATAGTCGGCCGTCTTCAGCGGATGTGACTGCAGATTCTTGAGTGATAGGATACTTCCTTTGTCCGAAAACTGGTTGACTAACGACTTCAGAAACATATTTCTCTGGGATCTTGCGGGGCGCAGACAATTCGAATAGAGACGCCCGTAAAGGCAATATTCCTTCTTTTCCTTGTCCATTGCAAACACGTCACATTTACCAAACACCTTCGACTGAAACGAATGGGAGAGAAATATCCCTTCAATCGATGGGGTGTGCAACATCGACGGAGACTTCTCATACAGCGCAAGAAGCTGAGAGTGGGCTGCGTCACGAATTGATACGACGCGATCAGTCTCAAGTGCCACCATTGTCGGGACGCATAGTAACGGGCTGACTAGTCCCTGGGTCAAAAGCACAGCAACACATGACATGGCTTCACTGCGTATACGGACTTGTTTGTCAAGCGCCAACACCAGCACATTCTTGAGTTGCGCTTGCATAACTCCTCCGATCAGTGACGCCTCCCCTTCTTGATCACCCTGCACCTGCTGCTTTTTCGATTTTTCACGATTCATTTTCTTTTTTGCAACCCCTTTCTCAAGTCGACGTTCTTCATTCATCAAAACTAGCTTCAAGCTAGTCAGGCACTGCAATTTCACCTCGTTTGACGACGACTGAAGAAGCGTATCAAAAATTCCAGCTTGTTGAGTTTGCAACATAAATCGTGGTCGTAGCATAAACAGAAACCCGAGTCCCTGCACGCTTTTAGCAGTGCAAGCAGAGTTACCAGGAATGTTCACATAAGCAGAATACATGTCGTATAAAGACTCCATAATCGTGAACTTTTGAAGTGCTTTAGACACAGGCAGATCGTGATCACATTTATCCAAATCGATCGCACCACCGATCTGCCCAGCTGCGAACAGTGCTCGTTGTAGTGACGGCACAGCTTCCGCTTTCAACGTAGCCAAACTCTTCACATTCTTAAACCGCTCCAAGTAGCCATAGAAACTTTCGAGAAGTTTGAATAACAACACTGGGGGTCTCTTCGTGTGTGTCGTCAAGGTGGCAAGACATTTGATACTCGGACCAACGACGCTTGGAGGGGACCGAAGAATCAAGTCCTTGAGATCCGTTTCAAGTCGATTTGCAACACGGTCCGTAATGCGTTCCGAGTGAGTAATAACATTCCCAACAATTGAAACCACCAAGCTCTGGATTTTCGCTTCCGTGGCTTTAGAGAATTTCTCATCGCCCTTGAGGTTGAGTAACAAATACTCCAAATGTGGTAAAAGAAGCAAAGGAGACGCTTCAGAAAACGCTGTCAACGCCTTGACGCACGACAGATACTGAGCTTCCCATGTCGACACTATGACACCATCTAGTTCATGTCCCTCCTCCAGTCGAACAATAGATTCGATTAAGCATCCAACAATCTTTTCTGAACGTGACCTCGCAATTGAAATGTCCTCTGAGCGATCTCGGCTGGTTCGGCGATTGGATGCTTGTTTGGACGGGTCCTCAAAAAGAAGGCGCTTCAATAATGCAACGAACCAATCCATGTTCGACATGTCGTGAATTACTTCAATAATGGTACATACAGTACTCTGAGCATCGTCTTGCTTAGAACGCTTGCTCTTTACCAGGCTTGACGGCGTTATGAGAGGTGTTCTGTAGGATGCCCATGCCTCTTCCACCGATGTAACTACCTTACCGTCTGGTGAAATGTACTCCAATGATTGCCGCTTGGACTGGTAATTGTTCTTCGACGATGAGCCATTATAATCATCGTCCACTGCCGAGGAATCCACGACGCTCCAACCAGGCGGTACATCAGAAGCATCCCCATTATGAGTAGCGACATCATCAAAACCGAAAGCCGTTGTCAATTGGCGCGATGTAAGATCTGATCCAAACCAAACTTCCTGAAATGTGTCGATAATGAAGTTCTTCACAATGTCTTCCTCCGCTGGGTCACCGATACGCTCCACGAGTCGTCGCAGGCAGCTGCTTCTTCTCTTCAGATTTTCCTCTTTTTCAGTTGAATCCTCGATCTCCGATGAAGGCGATGTCAGATACAGCCGCAAGATCTTACAGACGCTCTTGCGGACGCTAATTCCCTTGTCTCGAAGTCGGTCGCCAAGCATATCACAGTAACGATCAAACTGAATCCACAAACCACGATGAGATATTTGTCACCCTCCTGCCAAAACTACACAGTATGCTAGTTACTTACGAGGAGGGGCTGAAGAGTCACATACTTGCCCACAAGGTCAACCGCTGCCTGCCTCACAGATGTTGCTTCGTCCAGAAAACACCGGCATACGGTCGCGCGCACGCCGGACTCAGCCATGAGCATCGGATCCACGTCAACAATCCCAGCTAGTGCTTTCATCACGCGAGCCCGGAAAGTTGGGATACCACGACTCAAGAGTGCCATAAGATGCATCAACAGTTTGTCAAACAACTTGCAAAAATCTCGGTTGATGCATAACTGCAATCCGATGCGCAGTCCAACGTCCTGTGATGGAGGGGTGATTTTGGCCACGGAATCCACCTGTCCGATGCCGCAAGTTTCCCACTGTCCTTCCCAGTATGCGTTTCCAATTGAAGAATCGTTTTCGTCCAAAATGAAACGAATGATTTGTATTCGCCTCGCATCATCATAGGTGGAATCGTGGTGATAACGGCGTAAATGGCTTAGCACAATTTGCTTCAGAACAATAGAGCGCATACGCTCTTCGCATACGATGTCGGCTTCACATTCAGTTCCTTCGTCTTTCACAGACGTGTAGTGCTGAAACACAAACTTTTCGTGGTCTCGAAGCACCAACTGCATCTCTTCGTCATCCATTGTATCACGATTAGCCAAATTTTGATGCATACGAATGGCTGCACACAACCGCCCAACTAGATGAAGTGCGGTCAACGAGTATTGTGCTTCCACTTTCTTTGCATCCTTCGACAAATTTGCGCCAAGAATTCCTGCAAGGGAAGAACTTAGCATCTCCAGTAAAACTTCAGCCCCTCCCCATTCAGGTCGTGAAAACAGCTCCAGCAAGTCTTCTACGAAGTTCTCTAGGACTACACGATAGTCGCGTTCTTCATTTTTCTTCAAGCATTCTTTGAGAAGGGCATTGATGAACAATCGAGCACTCTCACGTGAATCATTCAGCCGAGACCTGAATCGATCTGCAGATGATACAGTTTCAGGCAGAAGCGTGGGATCTTGGCTCTTCTCAGGGGCCTTCATCGCATCGGAAACGCAGCACTGTACGAGAGACACAATCACGGTTGTTATCATCTGAACACTGGAATTGCTACCGACTAGCTTGACGGTGCGAAGTCCCCGCTTCGATGTGGGTAATTTGAGCATGACGCTCACGATTTCGTCCAAAATGAGGGATCTGTGGGTGGGATACTGAATAAATACAGCACGCAGGACCTGCAATCCGCTTCGCTGGAGCACTGTAGCGTGAGAACTGCCCTCCAAGAGAAAAAGCCGAGTAGTCATCGCAGAAAAATGGAGTATCCACCGATCAGCCAGCTTCACCGTCATAATAAGGCGCGCCAGCGTCTCCAAGAACTCACACACAACTGGTAAGAGACGATCAATTGCTCGTTTCACCTCCTTGTTCGTCTTGACGTTGAAAGACGACGATGACGACGAGCCTTTAGAACGGCGTCGGCCACCAGACGAACTTTGTCCCCGTTCTGACTGCGGGCTGACAAGAGTCGCCGCATGTGATCCGACTCGTGTGACACTGACGCTGTTGGCTGATGCAGGGTCAATGCACGGGAGGACGAGTCGTTGGATGCAGTTGCTGAGCAGCTGTATACAGTTGTCAATAATCTCCTCGGACAGCACTCGTCGATCAATGTCGACAGTCGCCATGACCAAAAGCTCGCATATGCCGATATCCAAGGACGCTTGGATGCGTGCGATGAGACGCACGTCGATGCCGGAAGCCTGCCACTCGGCGTCCCCATCGTCCAAGTTCAACGTGCCGAGGACGTCCAGGGCGAGACCAATTTGAACTTGGCGGTCCAAGGCATCCATCAACGTGATCAAGAGCTGCGGATCGCAGCGCGTGATGATCGCGTTCTTGTCCATGACCTTCAGGGACTGCACGAGCGTCTTGACCTCCGGGGCGGCAAAGAGATCCATCGCAGCGTCCTGCTCTGGGCGATGCTCCTGTCGCGCGCGAACGTCCTCGAGGAGTCGTTCCAAGAGCCCCGAGTACTTCTCGACATGCTCGGCCACTCGCTCTTCGTGCGTAAACAGCGGCCGCGCGTCGTCGTCCCCGGGGTCCGTATCCTGCGATGACCCGAATCCCCCTTCCTCGTCCTCGGTGTAAAGCCGGAGGTGGTCCTTTCGGCTCAACCCCCTCGGTCGCTTCATCGCCGAGCTCTCGCTGCCGCCGCCATGGGCGGGATTCGACAGCGGGCGCTTCGGGGCAAGTCGCCCGCCATCACCGCGATCGCCTGCAACGGATGCATGCGCCCAGCCGTTAGCCCCAAGGACGCCACCACCACCACCAGCACCAGCTCAGCACAACGTCGCACCCGATGCGCGGCAGTCGAGGATCCGTTGGGCCCAGGGCGGAAGCGGTGGTTCGCCTGCCTGCTGCGTCATCGCCATCTCGTTCCTGTATTGATTGACACACAGACAGCGCCACACAAGCATGTCCATCAGCGAGGTCCACATGATCCCGCCAAACTCAAGGCGGGCACGGGGTGGGGGAGATCAAGGCCACGCACTCGATGAGGTCGCTGCGGGTCGCCCGGAGGAGCGCGCCGAGGCGCTCGGCGTCAACAGCCGCGGCGGTGGGGGCCGCAGCATCCACTGCCACAGGGAGCACCCGCGTCGTCGTTGCGGTCGGTGGCGCCGCCGGCGATCGGCTCTGGCCCGTGGCCGCCAGGAGCGGGCAGAGATACGCCGCGTTGTGCATGGCGCCGCGCTCCTCGTCCCCGACGCCGCCGCCGCGAGCACTTCAAGCAGCCGCGTCGCGCCAGGCGGTAGGTTCGTGTCGCGGTGGTGGGGGACACACCAAGGCGGAAAATGGCAGGTAAAGGGAAACATACGAAGGTCGCGCGAAGGTCGTACGAAAGGGTCCTAAATCGACTTGATGGTGGTGACATGATGTTCATGAACGTGGTGCAAAGAGTCCTGTGATGGCTGGCGCTGCTGATCGAGGATGCATGTGATCATTCTGGTGATTGATTGTTTCATTTTGTTCAGTTGCTCTCGATGGAGAGAAGGTGGGGACATGGGGGACTTGTGGTAGCGCCCCGCCGAGCATCCCGGCCCATCAGGACTCACTGATCGTTGAAAGGACATTGTGGATTGCACACTCGCTGGCGATGACGTTCTAGCCACGGGGAAGTGCATGCGACCGAACGTAGAGCGAACATGATATTAATGCTGGAGATACAGAGGACTGGAGGCAATGGACGTGGCAGGTGAGATGAAGGGCGTTTGCGGTCTATCTGCCCATCGTCGTGGCGCGTCTTGTATTTACTGCTGCTGCTGCTGGGCCGCCTGCTCCTGCTGCTGCATGATCTCCGCGTAGCTCTCCTGCAATCGCACGGACGATCGCATGGTGTGGCGGAGAAACTTCTCGGCGCAGTTGCTGACGCACGACAGTTCCTTGTCGTCCATCTTCTTGCTTCGGAACGAGTGCACGCACTCATTGAAGCAAAGTTCGACCGTGCGACTGAAGTAGGCGATGGTCTGCGTCACGCGCATCTCCTCGAGGTGCTCCTCCATCTTGCGTTCAAACTCGCGCTGGCTCATGCTTGCTGCTGACGTCGGGCTGTTGACGGTGTTCCTCAGGTGATGATTCCTGCGGTGAGGAACGCGGAAGCAATATCCTTGGTGTCCAAGAGCTACTCGAGATCCCCAATAGACCTCTCCAACAAGGGACCGTTCGGGACCCCGATCCCCTGCATCAGCCATGGAAATGAGAACTTGTGAAGATCGAGCCGACATCTGCAGGAAGAAATGAGCGCGACGGCATGGGCGGCGTGGCTGGATCGCCTCGAGAGCGCGCGGGGCCAGCAGACGGCCCTCGCGAGCAAGATCCGCACGGGAAACGCGGCGGCCGTCGGGACCAGCGTCTTTGCCCTGCAGCAGACGGTGTCGCGGCTCGCGCGGGATTTCGAGCAGCTCAAGCGGGCAGGGGGCAATGCCGTGTACGTTTGACATGCTCGTTGGTCCAAACCACATTCTGAACTTGGTACGAGTTGCTCCAGGACAAAACAAGAACTTGATCGCCGCCAGCGTCTGCTGGACCAGCTCTTGCAAGAGCAGGTATGAGGATGATATGATCGCATTGTTGCGTTTACCGGGGGAAGCCCCCAAAGCTAAGCTTTCGACGTTTGTCTCCAACTACAGAAGTCGGACTTTGATGCGTACAACAAGCGCAATACGGCGAATGGATCCTCGAATGGAAGTTCAGCGTACGTTGATGATCGGCGGCGATTTCGGTATCAGTCGATCTCAGTATGTGCATGGTGTTGTGACGACAGGAACAACGTATCACGAGACCAGGCATCCAAACTCCTTGGGATGCAAAACCAGATTATGAAAGGTCGGTCATGATGGCCACGGGGGACCTTCGAGTTGTGCCAGAGCCTGACCTTGCGAATGGTGATCCCATCCAGATCAAGACAAGCAGCTCGACTTGATTGGCAAAGGCGTCGCCAACCTCAAGAACTACAGCATTACAGCCAAGGACGAGACGGATCTCCACATCCGGCTGCTCACGGACATTGACAGCGACGTCGCACAAGCCACCGACGGCCTGGCCACGGAGGGAATCCGCGCAAAGCAGGTATGTTGCTTGTCGCGCCGACGACGATATCGGGTGAACGATCGTTGCCCTTGTGCTCACATTTCAACGAGCTGGCAGGTCGCCCGCCAGAGCAGCCACTTCAAGCTCTACATCACCATTCTCATTTTGTTTGTGATACTCATCTTCCTGCTTGTCGTCGGTGGGGGAAGATAGACGAGCATGTCGAATGCAGTCTCCTGACCTTGCGATCGTGCATGCGGTCACACACTCCAATGAGTGGATTCATTCATCCAGTCGTCCATTGTCGTAATGTATCGTCTTTTTCGCTTGGTGCATCCTAGCCGGCCTTTGCTTTGACCATCGGGGTCCTTTCCATCCGCTTTGACGGGTTGGCTTTACGCACCCGCCGGGGCGTGGCCTTGTGTACCCCCAGCGCGATGGTGATCTGCCCAAGTGGTGGCACCCGAATCAAGTCCAATTGACGTCAGTTGTAGCATTCGACACTCACTTGGACGCGACTCACCCCGTTGAGGACGAGGACTACGCTCATCGCAATTCGAGCGTGACCGAGGAGCCACGTTTGATGGGCCTCATTCTCTAGGAGCCGCTTTAGCGGGACGACCACGTCGCCGTACGTGGTGAGGCACGAGAGGAGTAGCGTGAGACGGAGAAACTGGGGAGTATATAGTTTGCCAACGTCAGCCAGCGACCCAAGCAGCTCAAGCAGTTCCCAATAGGATCGTACTAGTCCGGTGTTGCGAAAGTAGAGCAACGCGACGACGGCTGTGGCCCCGAGGCGGGCTGCCGCGGGTTTGTCATAGGCGACCACGTGAGTGCTCCCGAGGATGGCGACGAGGATCTACGGCGGTCCAAACTGTCACACACAAGGGATGCGGATCATCGTATAACACACACGTAGAGCGGCGGCTCGCACCAGTTGCGCGAGGATCGCGCGATCGCCGCGAGCCGTGCGCCCGGAGGTCGACGGCGGGCCCCAGAAGACCCGATGCAGCTCCTCATGGCCCAGCACGACCATGATGAATGATTGATCAGAAAGTTCGCACATTTGATGCTTATGTTGCTATAAAGTTGCACGTATAGTAAATGCACATTTTGCCAACCACCACTTGGGAAACATGACGGTGGCGGTTCCTATTACCACCGCCTCGGCCCCGGCGGCGGCATCGCCGCATCACAAGTTCGCCCTCCGATGCCCGTTCAGCTTTGTCAAGATCGCGATGTACGATTACGAATCTCCACTGCAAACATGACGTCATCGTTGGCGGACAAACTAATGGTGTTCCTCCTCCGTTGCAGTCTGCCCGACCACGGCGCCAAGTCGGTGGTCTCGGACATCAAGCGCCTCAAGTTTGCGATCCAGAACGAGCTGCGTGGGGCATTTGGGGAGGTCGGGGCCGCCCGGGCCGACTTTGATCTCCTCACGGTGACCCCCCAGGCGGCCTCTGCGGACGCCACCATGACGGCCATCATCCGGATCCGCCAGAGGTGCGTCACCATCTCGCAACGTGTTGCTGTTGTGCGGTAAGCTGGTGGTGCTGACGATGACAACACGACCGTCCTCAAGTGAGCTGCATCTCCTCTGGGCCGCGCTGACCATGTGCACGGCCATCGACTCGATGCTCTGCAAGCTCCAGGTGCTGCATGTCAGCCCATCATTGCTGGGGCTCGCATGTCCCCGGTTCCTCTAATCTCAGTCAGCACTCTATGGGCACAAGGACCTGCATGTGTACACCTAGATAAGCCAACATAATACGTATCGTTCTCTAATTGATGCGCGTTGCGAGCGGTGACTACAGCTTGATCGGACCGGACTTGACTTCCCGATCGTGTTGCGCCTGGGTTCGAGGGCTCCGATCGTGGCGACCCTCAACGTAAAAGGAGAAATCGTCATCTGACCGAGAGCTAACTTGGCTCATCCCCCGTTCAAATCCTCTCGCAGACTCGCTACTTGCGGCGGACAAGAACGAGTCGTTCTGTCGGGAGGTGAGGCTGGACGCCCTGTCCCCAAGCCCAATCTCGTCCACTTGTTTGATGCTGATACTCGCTTCCGAATCCAGAAACGAGTCGTTGCCGGGAAGTGAGTCGGAATCGATGTCAACCGACTGCGTTTCATCCTCATCGTCGTCGATGTCAATGTCCACTGGTGCCCGCGCACTATCTTCATCATCATCTGTGTCGTCGTCGTCATCGTCTGCATCCACGTCGATATCAACTGATCGACCTTCTTCCCCATCGGACGAGCTGTCATCACCCATCGCGTCAATGTCGACAGCGTCAGCGTCTTCATCGGGCATGTTGCCACCAGAAGTGCTTGTTGGATTGATACCAGTGGCAGTCGGCATGACTGCATCGATGTCATCTTCTTCGTCCTCATCACCCAAATCATTCTCGCCATGAGCATTTTGGGCTCGAAGATACCCCTCAGCAACGCGATCGATGTTCTGAGTGTCAACACGATCCAGCGCTGGCCGAGTTTCCACAATGGAGTCTCCAAACACCATTGGCTCCAGTTGTGTCCCCTGCAGTCCTGACGAATAGCTATCTGCGGTCATGAATGACGAATTGGCAACATCTTCGCGATGAGATGGATACGAATCAACGTCTGAGTCCCGGAACTCCAGCACCCGGTTCTGTCGCTGAGAGTTCGTGTCGAAGGCGAACTGAGCAGCAATCCCGCTGGATCCGAGTTCTGATGATGAGTGCCTCTTCGTCCACTCATCCGATGACGATTGCTCTGCTGAGTTTCGTTTCGCCGTCGCGGTTGCGATAGCCGCACCCGCCACGAGGCCACCAGCGGCAACTGTGCCATTATAACTTGCTCCATTGTTGACCCCGCACCCAGTACCAGTAGAGACCGATTCATTCGAATCAAATCGTACAAAAGAATCCTTCGACTGCTGTGTATGAACAGCTTCTGCTGCGGCAGCTTCAGCTGCTCGGCGTTCCATGTTTTTTCTCCAAATAGGCTCAGGCTTCTGCGCAGCCGCGACCACCGATGGGTCATTCATACCGAACTGATTGCTACTGCTCAGACCAAGTCGGTTTTGATCGTCGCGTTCCTTGTGCGCACTGTAACCAGCGTTCTGCCCTCCGTACATACCAGCAGCGCCACGACCGAAGTGTGATTCGTTGGCACCAAAACCTGCACTGGTGCTACCATGTCCATCAAGTTGCCGGGAACCGTGATAGTCGTTTTCGTTTCCACGACCATTCTTGCCATTTGCCCCGTACGCGGCAGCACCGCCAGCAACGACTTCTTCGCCATATCCATGACCACTTCGGTTTCCATTTTGCAGATTCTGTTGCTTCCACTGCTGATCACGCATGCTTGGGTTGGCCATGGCCTGCGCACCGCGTAAATCGTGGTGATCCGGAGTCCCCGAGTTCAAGCGCTGGTAGTGACGGTCATTTCCGTTCTCCACGTCGCGGTTACGATAATCATCATCATCGTCGTCCTTGTCTTTGCCTTTGTTCTTGCAAGCCCTGACGACCTTGTGGACGATTAAGTAGGCTTGGCGAAGAAAAAGCAGAAAAAAGATGAATATGTTGATGCCGATAATCGCATACGCAACCTTGTCTCGGACAAACTGCGGAAAGTAGTCGTCTTGGACCAGCACCAACATCAAACATAAGAGGACAATCTTCATGAACACCGAGGTCAAGCCGATATAATAGAGAAATCGCAAGAGATTTGGCTCTCGGATAATGAGGAGCACAAGGTAAATCGCGGTCACACCCAAGATGACAAATAGTTGCTTCTTCGGGTCTTGAATAATGCCAACAACACAGCCTGTGCTCAAGGCAAGGAAGATTCGTGGAACGAAGAAAAACCTGTTGTCAAAATTGTACTCATCGTAGTACGCGCTGTACTTTGCAGCAAATGGACGCTGGTCATGCTCATATGAGCCGATATCCTTCAGTTCGTCCTTGTTGTTGGCAATCACTAGCACGCCAAAGAGGATTGCAAACCCAATAACCACTGCCAGGCCAACACAGGCACCAGCGAATCTCGAATCCCGTGGCTCGCTTGACTTTGTATTCTCGTAGATGTAATAACTCCCTGTCATGGCGAAAATGTACTGGGCCAACAGCAACGCGAGGATGACTGCCCATACGACCTTCCTGTACCACTTGCTCGCGATCTCTCCAAAACTTTCCTTCTTGCTGACACACGAAACGATCGCGATCCAGACAATGTAGAGCGCGTGGATGACGACGATCACGGCACCAAAGAGCATCAATGTGTAAAAGAACAGATCCTTGGGTTTGACACCGATCATCTGGGCATACTTTGCTGGGCCAGTCTCGCCCTGAAATTTGGGCTCCACGACACTGGAAAACTCAGCAAGTCGCCGTGTCGGCAAAATCGCATCGCTCACCGACTTGGGAATGTTAAAGTTGGTCCACGCGAGCTCCTTGGAGAACTGGTGGAGAAACTCGGGGGCTCCGCGGAGCTGGAGTTGACTGATCATCCCTATGTATTGCGCCTGCTCGAGGATGTGCGTCATCTCATAAAAGCCGCCCGTGAAGCTGAGCACCGAGGCCATGGACGGGAAGATCGACGCCCAAAGCATTGAGCCCGCGCCGACGGCCGCTGAGGCCACAAGCGACGTCCCGACGACCGACGAGATGGTCGTCCCTGCGCTTGTGTCGAGGAAGTGCAGCGTCCCGTTGGTCTTGGTCGGCCAGTCCGTGTTGCGTCCAAAGACGCAGCCTGAGCAATTTTGGCGGGCGATGAGCGCGGGGTCGATGGCATGAAAGTCTGTCGACGGAGGGAGCCCAAGCTCGGCGATGATCCGCTTCTCGCCCCATGGCAAGATGTAGAGCTGGAAGACGAGCACAAAGACCACGATCGCGCCGACGCTGAGGATGAGCCCCAGGAGCTGGGAGAGCACGATGCACCCGCAGCACTTGGCCGCGCAGCACACAGGACTCGTGAGCAGGCCCATGAGATGGGGATGACGCACAAATGCGTTGCGCCGCTTTGGTGTGCGAATGCAGCAGCGTCTTCAAGAATGCGTGAAGGCAGATGGCGACGACAATCAAGAGCTCCGACCGCCACCTCCGCTTGTCGAGGGAACTGGCCAGTTCGAGAGAATGATCCCTGGATCTCGAACTGGAGACGAGAAACAATATGATTATCAACGCCATTCCAGGAGGGTCTCTGGAACTCGGGGATAAATATCGCAGGTGCTGGTCAAGAGAAGTTATCACCCAATCACACCCTGAACCCATCAGCTGGCGAAAATTTGACACATCAGTGCTACTGTATTGGCTGAAAATGGCACATGGCTACACTAACTGTGCCAATGTGGCACAGTGTGCCTGCGACGTGGTGGCAGACAAGGATACTATTTTTGATGAGCATGGGCTCCGTGATCGTGCGTAGCGCAAGTGGCGTCGGCGAGAGATGCCCCCTGAGCATCCATCGCCAGTGTAGCAGAACACAGCGGGCGGACGATGGTGCTGGGGAACCTCGGGATCCGCAATGTCGTGCAAAAGCTCGTATTGGTGACGGCGGCCGTTGGGGCGGTTGTCATCCTCACGTCCGTCTTTCATGCCTCAACATCCGCGGCAACATCTACGGGATCAGAGAGCTCGGAAATGAAGGACGCCCAGCAGGTTCCTTCGGGAGACGCCGATCGAAATGGCGACACATCGACAGCGACGACAACCCGGCGAAGAAAATACAGCAGTGACAAAATGATCTTGGGCGCCCGTCGAGCCGATGAGTCAGAGGACGCTGACTACAAATCCACGGACAAGAGAGATCGAACTCGCGGCGCCATGAGGCGTCGTCGCCATGTACGGGACCACCGAGAACGAGCTCATCGGCGGCGCCAACTCAAGCGCAATACGATCACCTTCATGCAGCAGTCATACTCATCACGGCGAAGGCGGACTGAATCGACGACAGACACAGAGGCCAGTGACTGCGAATTCTGGGGTGCAACTTTGCGTGCTCCGGCTCCTGAGTACCGCAAGAACAACTCGGACATGTCATGTCCATCCCCCCCGTCTACCTGCTCATTTAAACAGTCTAGTATGCTTCCAAGCACCTCAGCATCAGAGAGAACTATGCTCTTTCGGACTCAACTCATGACCTCGACGCTATCCGACCTGAATGCACTGGTCGTTGGCCATGTGCATACGCTTCAGCAAGAAGTTGATCCGGCGGAGGAGAATCCCGACGACAGAATCAAGTTCCCGCCACGCGTCGATGAAACAGAGATTTTACGACGCCGGCCCAGGTTAACAGCCCGTCGACGCTCAAATCAACTTGAACATCTGGAAGATGATGGCGAATCATGCTCTCATTCTCGTCGCAGTGCCTCCAAGACGATCGTTCTGACCATGATCAAACGACGAGTATTCCATCAGTGGCGGTCGTTCATTGCGGTCAGGCGTTCTTCAGAACAAGGATTGATTCTTTTTCAAAGCCTATGGAGGGGATATCACATCCGCCGACAAGTCCTTGGGTTCGGTGCGAGTCTTCTACTTCTTATCAATGATTTGTGTCGACTACCGCGTGGCCGAGTGCAGGCGGAACTCGACCATTCTGGGAGCAATCTTTCGAACTGGATTCATTGCCGGCGGCGGACTCGCAAAGCTGAACAAGTTATCCGTCTTTTTGTCCACGAACACATTCGAGACTGGCAGCGACGGCGGAGAGTATTGCAACTCACCAAACAAAGGAGCTGGCGGACTCAAGTACAAGCACGAGAGCAGAAACTGCGACGAAGACTCCAACTAATCAACGCGAGGCGGGTCTCACCGGATATAGACAATCTAGTGCTAGCTGCTGAATTATGGCGATGGGTCACTTCAGTGATGAGGCAAATCGATGTCCGCACTGTGTCGATCCCACGTCGTGTGGAGCTGGAAGGCATGTGCCCAAGCCTTTGCCAGTCGCTTTTCCAGTGCAAGCCCCAGAGGTTCCAGCATGACCACCGTGGAGTCTTGGCGCCTCTTGTGCCTCGAGATGCGATGGCGCAAATGGTACCCAGTGCTGAGCTAGCAGCTACCGCCGCGACACTCATCCAGCTGGCGGTCCGTTGTCGATATGCGTTGATGCTCCTCACGGCAAAGAAGAAGTATCTGGTAGGGCTCGCGACGTGCAACGAGCTCATCGGACTTGGTCACCACCAGCGGGCGGTTCTTTTGATCCAAGCTGCGTGGCGTTTTTCCCGAGCATCGAGACTGTGGCGGCAGTATATCGTCACGTGCAAAATTCGCTTCCTTATGCTGAGCGATCAGCTGAAGCGTTCTCGGCAGACAAAACCCATGCTGTAGTTGCACAGCGATGCTTCGAGATGGCCCCCACGTGTAAGCGAACGTGGATCTCCAGAAAGCATTCTTGCTCCATTGCTCCGTGCCAATTATGCCATCGACGCAGACATCGATACAAAGCATGAAGCACCAACGGAAAAGTTAATGAATAGTCAGGACCTTTGATGCAATGGCGAAAACGTGCGCGCACGTGGGGCAGTTGCAAACAAGCGCAGACATGAAAGACACGTCGATAAAACTCGTCGACACCTTAAGCTGAATACTGTCATGTGCTCAAGGCGTTTGCTTCAAGCCCCTGTGATGAGGTAAAACTTTCGTCATCACGATATAGACGCACGGAATGCGCTAATTAGCTAAATGGTCAAGTATGGTCATCTTGGTCTGAAAATCCATCACCACCACCATCAATCATCTGACCAACGATGAGCGCCTCGCACCCGTACGAATGGTACGTGAAAGGCCCCAGCGGTGGCCACGGGCCATGGATCCGCGCGGGGCATCGAAGCTACCACGCGCACTCGCCATCGCGGGATTGTGGACAAGCGAACAACGCGCCCACCCCGCCCTCAGTTCGCATGATTTGCAACCTAACGTCTGCTTGCCGGAATGCAGTGAGATTCGCCTGAGCTTTCCGGCGGCCGAAGACGCCACGCACGCCAAGATGACCATCGAGGTCGACGAGGAGCTCCAGCCGGAGAAGATCCACCGGGCGCTGTCGGTCGATGGCTCGGATCTCGTCGTGTGCGTCCTTGGGAGCTCGTGCCACAAACATCTCCCGAATGGTGATTTTGAACGCTGACGAGCTCAACCGGACGCAGGCACTTTGAGGCCGCCGAGATCCGCCTCCTCCGCGCGGCGGTCGCGTCCTTCTACGACATGGCGCTGCTCGTCGCGCGGACGCTCCTCGAGTTCAAGGCAGAGTGACATGTGGGATCATTCGTTCCCCATACAATAAAAGGACGTATAGTATAGACAAGTGAAAAGTGCTTGTATTAAGTGCCAACCGCGATGATGTGTTGGTTGTCATTATCCAACTGCCAGTCGGTCGAGTTGAGAGATCCGACCATGATGATCCAGGAGCGGCGCTCCATCCGCCACCACGCGTCGACCCCCACGGCGGATGGAGCTGCGGGGGAGGCGCCCCCGAGCCTCGGGCGGCTCCTCCGGCTCCTCGCGGATCCGCGCAGCAACCTCGCGCATGTACGAGATGCCCCCGCCCTGGTCTACCAGGTGAATGCGTGCTTTTGTCGTGTCGACTCCCTAACAAACGCCTGTGCGCGGCGCCGCGCCGCGACGGTGTCTAGATGGAGGAGGCCATTCGCATGAACGAGGCTACGGGTCCGAGGGACACGTCACTGGAATTCCGGGACAGTGGCCGCGTGGGCCGGGATCAATCGACGCCCACGGTGGTCCCACGACAGCGAGGGCTGGCGGATCACAAGCACATCACCAACCTCTCGCTGGTCGTCGAGAGCATCCGCCACGCGGCGCAGCGGTGGCAATGCGATGCTAGTGCGCGGTACGTCCCGGCCCCTGCACTGTTATCACGGTTCGACTGAAAGCGGACTCGACGTTGTTGGTCTTTTGGCCCCAACCAGGAATTTGGTTGTTGCGATCGCCCGTGCGCTGGTGCACCAATGCGCGAACGCCGTCGTCTTGACGCGGCAGCGCACTCGCAGTTGGTCGCCGTCTGCCCTCAAATCCCTCGAGCTGCTCGCGTGGATCTTTGAGCGAGAGGCTCGCACGCTGGTCGTCGACGTTGTTGCCGAAGAGCTCCTGCCCTCGACCCCAAAGACCCAGCAACTTGCCACTTGCCTCGTACTCTTCGAGCTCGTCCAGCGACAACGACAACAACCACACTGCCTTCTCCATTACGAACGGCTCGAGCAGCAAGATGGATCCCTGCTGGTTGTGCTTGATCCTCTGCGGGCGATTCTCCGCGCCTCCACGACGCCGGATGCCATCTCCAATCTAGGTGTCGTGGCTCTTGATGCCCTTGTGCTCGTCATTGCTCATCAAGCGAGAGCGCCAGTTCACGCCTTGAACGAACGATTGTTGGTACGAATGCGTGCTGGGGCCTCGAACGATCACCTATTTCACATCGGCTGATTCATCGTAGGGGGCAATGACAGACGCGATCCGTGGGCTGCGAATTCGACATCATCACTCGAAGCGACGATGGCTCGTCAAGCGCCCAATGGAGCATCTCGAGACACTTGTTCGTGCCGTACAGGTTGCATTTCTCCCCAATACGACGTCAGTGACCACTGCCCTGAGCGAGTGTCTCTCGTGGCACTGGAATTCAATGGCTCCGTGGTTCTGCTCAAGGAGCTCCGCGGTTGTTACTGCAAAGCAGGACCATGGACGGACCATCGAGCTGGCGATGCAGAAATGGACCGCGGTACTGCCGACTGCCACTACTCCAGTCCTAACTGCGCATATTCATCGACTTCACATGATACTCAGCCTGGCTCCAAAGACGACCACCATTGGAGCCTCTGTGTTTTCGTCGAAGGCCACAATTGGAGGGTTTCTCCTGGGTCTTGTAGACACTCTTGATGCTGCCATGGATGCGAGAGATCGAGAACTGGTCGTGTCTGTGGTGGCAATGCTTCGACACAGTCTCATTCCTGGTACCGAGATGCACCTCCTTCACGATCGCACAGACATTCTCGGTCTCGCCCACACGATCGTACACCGACTTCGACGACAGGAACTGCTTGAGTTTGACTCCGTCCATGAGCCAGTGTTCACGCTTCTGTCAGAATGGATTCTGGAGAATGGGCTGACCGTTGATGCCGATTTCTTCGAACCATTGCTGGGAGATCATATCAACCATCCGAGTGTGCCAAATGTACGTCGACGTCACTAACCCACTGCAGTTTTGCATACGCTGATGTCTGTGATTCCACACAGATCATGTTCGCCGTCATCGAAAGTATAATACAAACACTTGAATCGAGCGACACTACCCATGCCATTCGGAGTCAATGGAGGTTTGTACTTGAGGTTTGGTCATTGTCGAGCTCCACATTGAACTCTCCGTATGTGTGCCGTTTCAGGAGAGAAATCACGACATTCGTGTTGCAGCTGCTACGCCATCCCGATGGGAGTCTTCGAAAACGAGCAGCCGAGTTAGTTCCAAGTCTGGATTTGGTTGTCTGTGCCCGAGCCGCAGCTTCTTTGCGTTATGGACCAAACATCACCAATGGACTTCTCACCTTACTCTTTTACGCTGCCGAGCACGATGAAGCGAAGACAGAGGAACTTGTGGGAGATCTCATCGATTGTATTTCGCATGGCGATATTTCGTCACGAAAGGTAGTTCGAAGTCCACAAGAGCTGGCCGAGCAAATGAGCTGCGTGGCAGAGGCCACAGCTAAGAGCCTTGACCGGTTGCAAGACGAGTTCCTCGCGAGCTCACGGCAAGGATTGTGGGTGAGCATGCACCCGACTTCGCAACAGACGATCGTGGCAGTGCTCACTCGTAAGATACTGCGGTCCCCAAAGGACCAGTTCCTGTTAAGATGGCTTCGAGAACTTTCTATGCTTGAAGGATTTCATGAAGCATTCAGATCCATCCTCCCAAGCCTGAGGGATCACATTGAGGTGAGGCATTTGGTTTCATGTGGACCGATTGTTGTCTAATCACCCGTGTCTCGTTTCAGATGATGGAAAAACTGACCGAGGCTCTCTTGGCTGATGATTCAATCCGTTCAACTCGCACAGTTGAGCAACTACTTTTCAGAAGGCTTTCCCCCAACCTCATCCTCCGCCTTATCCCTTCAGTGCTGCTGCGGACACCTTCGCTGGCTGAAGGAAAGCCAATCGAGGTAGATTGTCTGGATGATCCAGTGTTGGCCGTGTCGGAGTGTTGACTTGTTGTTTCGCAGGCTGGAGAACTGGCAGTGGAAGCATCACTCTCCGCAATTATCCGCCTGATGTGGGGACAGATCGAAGATCCGTTGGAGTATAAGGAGGTGAAAATGCTGGCAGTTGAAATCCTCGGAAGATTCCCTCATGATGGAATTCTCGAGTATGCGCTCTCTGGCCTGACAAGGTTTGAAGAGGAAGTTGGTGTCAATTTCGACAAGGCAACACCACCGCAGCAACCTGTTGGTTTCGTCACGGCCAAGCTGATGATGTACTACCTCAATCGATTGCTGAATGATTCGTCACACCAAATTCAACACGCGGACAGACGGGATATCATGCTTGTCCTCCTTGGTGTTCTGAGCATTCCCTGCTATGAATCTACGCTCGATCCCGAGCGCTCGCCGTTGGCAGATTTACAAATGGGAGCAATCGAGTGCATCGCTGCCATTGTCAAGTTTGAAGTGCTCAATAGCTGCAATGATACCCCCGTCATTGATGCACTTATGAATGTGATTTGGCAACAAGATCACGCATCTGTCTCACCCGTTCCGAGTGCTGCAGTAGAATCTCAACTCCGAATATGCTGTTCAAATGTCTTGTTGAGGTACGTTGTATAATGTCACCCTTTGACAGCCGATGTATGAGGGGTACCACTCATAGCAATCTGCTCTCAGTTCGATGTCCAAATTACCAAGCTCTGCTATGATTTCGTTCAAGCACGCAGTGATCGATCGCCAACTCGTGATGAGGATGACAACAGTCGACGTTGAAGATATTCATGCTGGAAGCCTTCAGGTATTGTTGGCACAGTAGCTTGAACGATTGGGGGAGACTTACTTGGTGCCCAGATACTGTTTACGTTTTTGTTCAAGACGGGGGAGACCCTGGGTGAGGAGGACTACGCCTTGCTACGTTCAAGCCTCGACATTTCGCAGCGCATCCTACGCGACGAGTCTGTGATGGAGGAGGTACGTACACTGATTTCCTGCCATCGGTGCAGATGCTGATGAGGTTTCGATCAGGTTCTTTTGGGGACGTTGAAAGTACTCGCGGCAATAATCAGCAAATCATTGTGGTTTTGGGAGTCCGTCAATGCAGACGACCGATCCTCAGTGGCCAGGTATGTCAACGTGGGAATCTAGTTGTGGATCGAGAGTGGCAAATGTTTAATGCAACAATGAAAAATTGAAGTGTTCTCAAAAGGGTTCGCGACGATATCTCAAGATCCGAGCAAGCACGACAATTATCCAGCTCGTTGCTTCAAGCCATTACGACGGCATGACGATCCCATCCAGCAACTCGATTGCCAGGGTATCAGTGTGGTTTGCACTAATGCCGCTTGGTTGCCGCCATGTACAGAGCCCACGCGCGACTCAGTCCATCGTCCATTGGGCACGTCTTCAGCACAGTTGTGGCCAGCACTGGGTCAAGAACAGCAGCATTGGAATACAATAACGATGTCCAACCCGTGCCACTGGATGCCCAATTCTTGACACACTCGAGTTTCGCGAGAATCTCCTCCCACTCTTCTCGAATAAACACCTTTGGTCGAACGAGATCGAGCATCGGTGAGACGGGAATCATCTGAATCCCGTGAATACACTCGCGTAAGGGACTGAACCACGTTGCATAGTCACACTTGTTATCAAAGCAAATTCCTGTGACTTTGTTTTTGAGGAATGCTTTTGGGTGCACTGGGTCCTGGGTGTCCGAGTCATTGGAGAGGAGGAAATACGTCCTGATCGAGAGCGCATTAACTGTGAGCATGATCTTGGCCAAATTCGTAAGTGGTCCGTTTTCTGTCACGTGACCGTAAAGCGCGAGACCGTAAAGAAAGTTGACTTCTTCAGATGTCGACTCTTCATCTTTCCCATCCGCCATCGGCGTCACCCCATGTGAGTACGAGTGCCCGAGAAACCAGCTATACTGTCGGAATCGAGGGAAATACGGATCGTTGGGCTCCGTGGTCACCACGTCACGGATTAGCGTCTCTGTGAACGTGCGGATCTGGACATGCATGTGCTGTTGTTGCGGGGTCTGTGGGGGGCCATCCAAGTGTAAGAACATTGCAGCGGCGGTGATGAGATAGCCATAGTGATAGTGATGATCGTTGTAGACGGCATTGCCAAAGTCAACATTGATGTCCCGTTTGGCAATGGCCTCGCCAGTGATGATCCCTCGATAAACTGTGTCGTAAACCAATGGAAACGCTGACTTGTTCTCGACAAATCGGTGCATAACATCACGATATTGCGAGCGGGCTTGCTCCAGAATCCCCTTGAGCTCTGGGTTGGTCGTTTCGACGAGGGCCTTAGCAACGAGACAAATTGTCCCCAGGCGCTGGAGAGCCTTGCCCTTGAAGTAATAGCTGCCTTCGTGTGGGATCGACGACGCCCAGGGCACCTCAGTAACCTCTTGACGGACGATCTCGGCAAGTCCGAGCTCTTGAACCAGCGTTGAGGGCGGGACTTGGCCCACGAGGGGCAGGAATGACGTGGCCTGGGGGCTGAGGGCATCGTAGAGGTCCCGAGGAACAGTAAAGTGCCACCTGCGTGTGTTCGGTCGCAGCGCGTAAGCGCGCATCAGACCGCGGGTGTGCGAGCGAAGCTGGAGTTCGGGACATGGCGCTGCCGTTGACTCGTCGAGCATTCGTTGCAGATGTGGGAGGGCAAAGTGCAGATAGGGCGGTATGGGCCCTGCGGGGCACGTGTCCATCCCCCCGGGTGAGGGTGATGCCATTGCGAGTGTCCATTCAAAGCCAAAACCAGGAGTCGCGGCCCCATCGTCCGTGTAGTAGACCGCTGCCCCAGTGGCGTAGATGCCGGCGCTTGCTCGGTAGCGGCCCAACACGCGGGCATCGACTCCGGGATCCTCCTGGCGCATGGTCTCCGACGAGACAAACGCGAGTTGGACAATGCCCGTGAAGGGCGCGGCCGTGGTGAGGGCATTGTGGGCCATCGTGAACTCGACTGGCGGGGCCAATGTCCCCGTCGGGGCCGCCCGGGGGAAGACAAAGAGCGCCCATCGCTGGGTGTTGTTGAACTGCACATCGAGGCGGTTCCCATCGCGGAGCGGGACGCGAGTGCCCTCCTGATACGGCTGGCCATTGACGTCGACGAGTCCGTGGTCCGACTGGAGCTGGACGTGGAGGTCTTGGTACGTCATGGTCGTCAGCGCGTTCCCCGTCGAGAGGTACGTGCGGGCGTGACCCCCTCCCCCTCCCTTGGCCCCCGCCGCATCAGCGAGGCGGAGCGTGACCCCGAGATCGTCCCACGCCTCGATGCCCAGGGTCGGGGTCGACGTCGACGACGATGCCCACTCGCGGGCCGAGAGCACGACGTTCTTGATGGTGGCGGGGTAAAAGTAATACTTGATCGCGCCATTCTCGTTCACGGGGCCGTCGACGCGGTAGTCGCGGAGGTACGCGACCGCGAGCCCCCGCCCGGGGCTCACGTGGTAGGCGTATGGGTTGGCAAAGATCGGGTCGCTGTCGCGGTCGCCGTGGGGCCAGGCCAGGAGGTTCCCCCACCAGGCGTTGGTCGGGATCGGCCCGGATGACGGCGCGAGGTTCTGGGGGGCGATGAGCCCCCGGAGCCCGTCCGTCCAGGTGAAGAGCCCCTCGGGCGGGGGTGACGACGCCGCCAGTGCCGAGGTCGCCATAGTATGAACTCTCGTGCGCGGGTGCGTTTGTCGTGTGTGTGTCTGTGTTTGATGGGGTTGACTTGACCACCAACCCGAAGAACGCAGCAAGATTCTTCAGAACACAATGTTGAAGTGGGGAACCAAATGCCTCACGATGGACGCGACTTCATCTTTATTTACATTGTAGGCACGAATATCAGCGCAATATTCCTCCGAATAGCCCCAAAATAGCCACAACTTACTCTTTTGCGAATAAAGAAGGATTATATTTACAGTTTCGAGCAGTCGGAGTCTGATCCCGCGCCAAGATTCGAGATTCGTGCTTGTGGTGGCGCTGACTTGGTCTACGACCAACATGAAGCGATGCTTGCAAGGTTGAATGCAACAAGAAGCGTCGGTCGGAGCCCTCTGTTCAGTTGTCGCACAGAAAAAGCGGTCATTGAGAACGGGAGTGCCCATCGCTTGCTGTGCCAGGTGTTCAGGTGGCTGTTTCACACCAACTGTGGTGCCTGGTACAGTAGAGGCTGATTCATCCACAGGACTCATCGTCTGAATCCCCACCAAAAACCGACGAATCCGTTGAACCGATGATCAGACACGTCGCTCGGGTCAACGAATCACCGTGCTTGGCTCACGTGACGCAGTCTTTTAAGACTGGGGAACCCGAAGCCAACAACAACGGAACTGCTAAGATGGGATGTGGACGAGCACGGCTGTCTGTGGACTCATTCTTGTCTCCACGTCGTCTCATGATCAGGATATTGGCCGTGCCTCATGCACACAGCGCCGACCGAGCAGAGAGCGGTCCACGAACGTGCAGTGCATGCGGCAAAGTCTGATCTGCACTGTACTCGTCCTTCCTCGGCGGGGATTTGCTGTGCTTGGTTAATTGAAATGCGGGTAACAAGGCCTCTGTCGTTGCCCACACCAAACTCCAGTGTTCCAAGTTGGCCGTGATTCAGGCAGAGAGAATCGGTTGGTCGTTGGTTTAACTGCGCGGCCACACGTGGCCAATCGCTCGCATCTTGAATCACCATCGCAAATGCTGCTGATTCAGCGGAAGATCTAACATGGCGGTGTGTGGTGTGGTGACCTCGAGAATCGGGCCAATCAGATTCAACTTTCGACTGGAGTGGAACGCCGGTGTTGGGTCGTGGGCCTCAAGGGGCAGTGGGTGGGTGGAGGATTTCATCCAGTTTGTTCGCCCGCACCATGCCGCAGGGGAGTACAGTACATGGCTTGACATCGCCATTGTCACCTCGTCCCCAGATCCGGAAGTGTGGCTTGGGAATCTGTGGTGGCTGGACGCTGGTAGGGCGGCATTGCGTTGGTGGCTCTCTGTGTAAACAGCATCACCACCTGGGTGACTCAGGCATGTGGGTGGACCCACAGCCCTACATGGGATCGATCGCATGGTGAGCCCAGTCAGAGGTGGCCGGCACACTGACCAGTGGAGAGGCAAAGAGGAGTTTGGCTGCCCTCCCCTCCAATGCGCTGTGCTCAGCCGCCCATGCATCTGGACCGTCCTGTAAACAAGCATACCGTAGAGTGCCTCCCGACTGGACCAATCCCATGGTGGCAAACGGTTCCCGTTTAGTCCCTCCCCCCCCATGCCCCAGAATCTGCTCCACAACGCATGGGCGAATCCCCCCGCACAGAGACCGTAGCACCAGCAGAGTTTGCTCTGCATTCCTGCCTGCATCGCCGTGCGTCCGCTCATTCTCGACCTTGCCCCCGACAGCCAAAGCGCCATCGCGCCTTTGCCCCACAGCGTACAGACAGTGTAGCCACACAGACCCCGCACACAGCGCGCATCCCCACCCCACGCTCTTTGGCAAAACATCCTCCTGCCGTGTCTCTGCCCCAGCCCCATCCAAGCACAGCACCACACTTCGCTGCACCCACCCACTCGAACCGCCACACACCCCAACCCAAAGCGAGGTCCCCGGCAGATCCGACGCCGCATTCGATCAATTGCAATTCGCACTCGACCCACTGCCTTCCAATGCCCCGCACGTCGCTCTTCGCCCGCGCCGCCAGCGAGTCCGCGGTCTCCGCCCCGGCCAGTTGGACGGCGGCCAATGAGCGGTCCCCGCCTCGCAGCCACCTCCGGCACTCGATGGGCGACTTCCCATCGGACGGCGCCGCCACGTCCGACCTGGCCATGGAGCTCCTCCAGCGCCTCTCGGCCCCCGCGGGGCCCCCACCGGCGCTCGCGAGCCACGACCGCCCCGAGACCGTCGTCGCCCGCACGGACGTGCACCTCATGGACATTGTGTGCCGCCCCGATGGCCACTGCGAGTACATGATGCAGGTCACCACGGACCGCGCGAGCTACCGCGTCCCCAAGCGCTACTCGGCCTTTCGGGACTTTCGCCAGCGCCTCCTCCTCGCCGTCGGGGATCGCCCGTGCCACTGCAAGACGGGTCCATGCCGGCAGCTGCCGATGCTCGCGCAGGTCAAGTTCCCCCGCCGGCGGATCGTGTTCCGTCGCCGGGACGCGGACCTCGTCGTCGCCCAGGAGCGCATGACCCACCTTGAGCGCTTCATGCAGGCCACGCTGCGGGTGTATCGCATGGCCTCCCGCCGGGCGTTACGGTGCTGCGTCAACGCCGACTGCCCGGTCCTCACGATGATCCGCGACTTCCTGGACATCGACGAGGCCCTACCGAGCCCGGAGTCGACGACGACCGAGACCCAAGAAGCGCCGTGGGCGGTGCATGTGCCGCAGATGGACAGCCCTCACGAGTCGATCCCGATGTTGCCGCTGCCCAATGGCCTTGGCGCCACCCGCCTCGAGCCCAAGTCCTGCCCACCGACCACAAGGGTCTCCATGGACGTCAAGGCGGCCAAGCACTTTGAGCAACAACAGCTCTTCCCGATCACGGAAGACGACCGCGAGCTTCTCGTCTCGTTCCAGTGATTGCCCAGTGTACACGTACAAGTAGAAGTTAGCACTCGGAGGGTCCGATTGAATATGTATTTCTGTTTGCCCGTCGCCATGGGAAGCCGACGAGCGACTGCCAACTGCCAACTCAACTCTCATCGTTGTGTACGAATCAGCCAACTGGCCACCCACGCATTGCCTTGCATTGCATGTTGTTAAAGAAGCCATTTCATTGAGGCGGCTTGGGCCTGCTTCGCCGTGCTCATCCTGGTCTGGCAACTGAATCTATTTAACTAGTCGACCACGGTCTCCGATGGCCCCCACCCTAATGAGGCTCGTTGGGATTGAAGATGGAGACGATGGCCGAGGTGATCTTGGTCCCGTCGACGTCTAGGCCTCCCATGATCCTCGAGGACGTCCCCCAGTGTATATTGCTCCGCGGGTCCTGCAGGTCAGCAAGCAGCAACGCGACAACATCGTCGGCATCAGTCAGCAGGAAGTGCAGCACAAACGGTGACAGCGAGATGGCTACGGACGCACCGAATTCGTAGCCTCGTTGGCCAGGCCATCGTGGCCATTGACGAGCTCGTGGGCGCGGTGCTTGGCCCACTGTGGGCAGCACACGACGTGGGTTGACTCACACAAGATTGAGGATTCCGGTGCACGCACCTCGAGCCACCGTGACCGTCGACCTGGTCGACGCTTGGCGTTGTTCGCATCCAGAGACCCGGGGGCTGCGACGACAACGCGCACGCTGTGTGCCGATTGGCGGGGACTGGCGAGCCGCACGGAACGGCTCTGGATGCGGTCCATCGGCCCAGGGGGCTGGACGCAGTGGAATGGCCGAGGCGACCGTGGGCCGATCAGCGCGGACGTGTGTTCTCGTTGGTGCTTGTCCAGAACCTGGTGGACGACCTGCCGTTTGTACTCCCCCCAGTTGAGATCACGTTCGAGGTCTTGCCGGACGCTGTCGAGGTCAAGTCGCAGAGTGAGCTCCACACTCTCATTTCGAAGCATCTGCTCGGTGATGGCGTCCTTGAGGACGGTCTGGCGAAAGTCGACGCGGTCCACGCGGTACAAAGTCGCCGTCGGTGACGACACCAGCACCGAAAACTCGGCATCTCCGACGCCGTTGACGGCTTCATACGTCCCAAAGTAATGGCGGCTGGTCACAAGGATGAGCACGTGAGAGGAACGGATGCCTCAGTTTTGTTGATCGCCAATGATTTTACCTGCCGACGGTGAATATCTCCACAAAACACGTCTGCTGGTGGAGTCGCAGCGTCGGATACCGCTTAACTAGACGGCACTCGCCGTGCTTGACGAAGAAGACGTCTCCTACAGCAGCCCAGCCCATCCTCAGTTGGGCGAACGATCCATGAGCAACTGATTGCATCTTCCGTACCGGCGGGTTCGCCTTCCTTCATCACCACGTCATTGTACGAAAAACGCACTCGCTCCATGCGACCGACGAGACGGAGAATCCCATCCGCGTCCCAGTGTTCAAACCCCGAGACGCTCGAGATGAATCGAATCTTCTCGCTATCAAAGTAGACAATACGGAAGCCATCAGTATTCAAATCATTTGCGCGTACAGACCGTCCGGTGTACCGAAGTTCACGATCCGAGTTTTGCTTGCGCAGATCCAAGAACGTCTCGCGATCGATCTTCATGCAAAGGGTGCGCTCATTCGCCACGACCGAGGCCGTGCGAAGCTGGTCGCTGGTGAGGAGCCCGACGTCCCCAAAGCACTCGAGGCGCTTCATGCACCGAACGGTGTAGCTCGTGCTGTTTGTGACGTCTGCCATGTGACGAGACCACTGATGAGTCTCCGTCGCCCAACGGCATACACGAGGAAATGAATGCCAACAGCAGCACTGCCACCACCACGCACCGAGGGTCCGGCCGGGGTTGAGGAGCGTCGAGTGGATCCGCGCGCGGCTGATGATCTCGTCGAACTCGTTGAGCGTCGCGGCCATCTGCGTGAGGTCGACGACGACGTTGAGGGAGCCGTACATGATGCAGTAGAACGCATCGGCCGAGTCGCCCATGTGGAAGAGCTCCTCGCCCTTATCGAGCTCGATGCCCTTGGCCATGCGGAGGTACCGGAGGCGGTCTCGCGGGGGGAGGTCGGAAAAGTACGTGACGCTGTGGACTACAAAAACGTACGACGGTCATGGTCATCACCCCGCCACCGAGGATACACGTGTTCTCCACTCAGCCACGCACTGTATCGATCGAGGAACTCGTAGTCCTCCTTCTCGCGGCTGAGGTCCGACACCATGAGCACGCGCTGCAGGCGAAGCCGGACGTCCCCGGGGGGATCATCCACGTCGCTTCCCCAGACACTGCTCGCGGC
>JAADYI010000108.1:0-31362 GCA_023338185.1 Lagenidium sp. CBS 127285
GCAGTTGGCGCGTGACCTTTCAAGATACGCGCAAGTTGCCGTCCCTCGTCGAAGCTTTGGTTTGGGTTTGGGGACCTGATTCTCGAGTTTTGTATGGAGAACGGACCATCATCGGACGCGGCCGTGTGAGAATGGACCCCGCTGCGGCCGGGACGTCGTCGTCTTCATCATCATCGTTGTCTTCGTCGTCATCCTCGCCGGCGGCGGCCGCGCGCTCTGGTTATGGGGCAGTAACAGCAGCAGCGGCGGTGGCCAATGCCCGACGACAGGAGAGTGGCGTGGCCCTCGGCCTCTTCAGCAAGATCGCGGCGGCGCGCAAGGAGAAACTCGGGTCCATGGTGCGTTTTCTCCGGCGTCCTTGTGCCCGCGGGGTGTTCAAAACGCAGCCAACGAGACGGTTCACACGTGATAGTTGGGATCGCTGCACCCGGAGCCGGCGTCGAGCCCGGAACCCGTGACGTACGAGCGCCGGGCGTCGACGCCCTTGATGAGCAACCCGTGCCCCTTCCCAGAGATCCACCACGACAACTCCGCAGGTACGACGGTATCGACAGTGACAGCCACCGAATCGTACTGAAGGGCCCATCGGCAGCCCGGATCTCCCCCGCAGCGTCCCGCGCCACGGCCTCGAGCGCCCGCAAGACCAACTCGCGGAGCTTTGTGCACAACCTCCGGCTCTACAAGCAGGAGGAGCTGCGCTCACGGGGTGGCTCCAGTGGAACGACGCTTCCCTCGGCCCGGGGCGCGACGGGGCCGCGAAATGACACGTTGCGGCGCTCTATTGCGGAATCGGTGCGAGTTCCTGGTCACATCATGGCGGGTGGGGAGGGGAATGACAGGATACGTGTGCGTGGACTGTTGTTGATTTTTCAGTCGCGCAGTGGGATTAACAATCGCGAGCGTATCTTGCCGATTGATGACTTGGGGGCTCGCCCCGCTACCGCCGGCGATGTCAGTTTGACCTGGGAGGAATCCTCGCTCGACTTGTGGCATAACACTGATCCCGTTACGATGTTGGGTCTCACAGGAAACCCTGTACGGAGGTGTTCGGGGTCACGTCCGGTACGTCACAAGGTTGGCTGTTTGTTCGCAACGACGATTATGACATTCATTTCTTCCATCGGTAGGAGATCGCTCGAAACAACAAATTCCTCCTCCGAGTATCTTGGCGTGGTGAGAGCGTTCTTCGCTCGGAAACTTGGCATTCACGGGTGTTCCTGATCATTCGTCGGTTGATGCTGGCATCTCAGAGGCGGCCAAGTGAATGGACTAAGCCTGGTACAGTCGATAATCGCCTCCAACCGTCAAGTTCATCTTTTCGAGGGCAACCAGATATCCTGGTGCTCGATTCACAGCCCTCGAAGCAGGCTTCAGCCGACCCCGTTCAGGATACACCGGAGCAGGAGGTCAGCATTGGTTTGTGCATAACGCGAATTGCGCACCAACTGAACGCTGATTCTGATTGTACCTTTAGATTGTTTTTACCGAGAAACCAGACATGCCTGGTGTTCCAATTGTCTCTCGTCACCAGAAAGCAAAAGCTACGAATCCCGAGCGAATGAATCTTGATCGGCGCAACCTAACTGTGCTACCCCAACTTGAAGGCGAGCAAATGTTGCGACTACTGAATTTACAGAACAACGTTATCCGGCGAATCGATCACCTACTTGGATTGCCGAATCTGATATTTCTTGACCTCTACAACAATCGGATCGACGTGCGTTATCTCCCCTGGTGTGGAATTCCCAATCACTGACAGTGAACTCCTTTTGTAAAAACAACGTAGAAACTGGAAAACCTTCACGCCGTGCCAAGCTTACGCGTACTCATGTTGGGCAAGAATCGGCTGAAACGAATAGAAAATTTGGAGTGCCTAAGGAAACTCGATGTCCTCGACCTTCACAGGTAAACTCATCTCTGTTCGGTGCGGTCACGTAACTGATGCGTTCTCTTCTAGCAATGAAATTGAACGCATTGAGAATTTGAATGACCTTACCGAACTCCGAGTGCTAAACCTCGGAGGAAATCACATCAAGGTGCTCGAGAATATTGACAAGCTGTCGCTTCTAACAGAACTCAATCTTCGCCGGAATGCTATTGATCGCATCGGTATCATTGGCCGACTACCGTCACTCCAGAGGTTGTTTCTGTCAAACAACCGCCTGGAATCACTTGACGGACTTGAGCCGCTACTCCAAGTGGCCTCCATAATCGAACTTCGCCTTGACAATAATGCCGTGTGTGATGCCGATCCTGCCGAATATCGCTCACGAATGATCAAGAGTTTTCCTTTGTTGAAGCACTTGGATTTGAAACCACTGACAGACTCGGAACGAAAAGAGGGTATGCTCTTCTTCTCACAAGCTCGAGTTGCAATGAAAGAGCGCCAAGACCTTGAAGATACTCAACGGCACCACACATTAAGTACAATCAAAACGAATTGGGAGCAGCGTGATCCCTATCGAGGTGCGCGTCCACCGCGCGAGGGTTCGCCGGATGTTGAGATTCGACGAAATCTAACGCGGCGGAGGTCCAAGAATTCAGCTGCGAAATCGGATATGGACGAACCCACACCAAGCAGTCGAGAGGACGGAACAGTGCATAAGAACAAGAACGGGTTTTCAGAGATCGAGGTTTACGGGGATTTCCGGGTCCTTTCGATCTATGGCGACGCGCTCGAGGCACTTGATAGTGTCAAGATCCATTCCCAAGTGCATGCCATCAAGTTCCAGTACATGAACGTCGAGAAAATCGCCCTGGTGGCGACATCGTCCACCAGCGCTAATCTCAAACTTTTTGCCCGTCTCCGGCGGCTAACGTTCATCCACAACGACATCGCTAATTTCGAACAGCTTGCGTGGCTGTCGTCCATTGGCACTCGCGCGGAGGAGGTAATGGGGATGCATTGTCGATGTCCGCGGCCCTGAACGCTCACGTTTTTGCGTCTGCATGCAGCTGGTCATCTCTCACAACTCCGTTTCCAACCGAAAGCTCTTTCGGAATTTTGTTGCGTCTAGATTGAGCGTAAGTGGGCCGTGGCTAATTGACCTCCGCACGCGAAAAGGCCTTGACAATGTGTCGCCGGGGAATCAGAACGTTGGACGGCTCAATGGGCAAGAGATCTCAGCGATCGAGAAGCAGATAGGCAAGCAACTGTTTCCCAAGAGTCTCCGGCCCAAACCACCTGAGGCCATTGGTGCCAAGGACAAGGAGCCCTCGAGACCCACTCGACCAGGGCAGACGAGCGCGGTGGTCGCAACCAGAGAGCTGATTCTCGCGGCCGGGGACACGGGGCTCAAGCACACGGTACGCAGGTCATCTCTTTGGCCATCGAAGAATTTTACATGCTCATCGAGCCACACTGACTGCAGCACGTCGATGACCGCTGGCTGCGGCTCTTGTCAGCAATTGTCCAGGTGCGTGGCTGCACCGTTGGTTTGTGTTCGACCCCCTTCACCTTCTTCTCTCTACATGTATCGCCATGGGGCGCGGCGCAGGAGACACTCGAGGACATGTCCCAGCAGGACAGCTACCTCTCGGGCTGCCTCGATGGACTGTGATAAGGGGGCGTGCAATAAAACTCGGAAGACCATCGTTACGTTATGCTTCCTCCATCTTCTGGTCGTGCTTGTCGTCCTTGTCGTCCTCGTCCCCCTCGCCGCTCGCGGCTTTGTCGGCCTGCCGGGCCTTGATGCGACGCAGGACCTTGCGCGATACCTTCTTCACGGTCTCCTTCTCGTTCTTCTGGGCTTTCTGTAGTCACAAAACAGCCAGAAAACCACGAGTCAGTCAGGAGGGAGCACGTGTGCGCCATATATGAAGACCACCAGCCAGTGACGCACCCGCTCACGGCGCTTGAGGAGCTTCTCCCGACGCTCTTTCTCGCGCTGGACCTCGAGCTCATACTGCGCCTTGATCTTGGTGCGGTTGTTGCGCTTGGCCATGGTCGATTGCAGCGAGAGCACGAGGAATCGATCAAGCGCTCGAAGCGATTGCGACGCGGATGCTGCTGGACGATCGATACACGAGAAGCTGATGTTGAGTGTCGTTTCCGACACTCGCCAATCATGTGGGTGGACGGGTTTGGGTCACATGTGCTCATTTGGGTTTGATGAATGGGTGGGTTGCTTCATCATTGACCCGTCCGCCAAGTGTATGGTCGGGTGGTGGACTCGTCCACTGATCATCCGCCCACCCGTCATCATCAACAACGTCAGCAAGGATGCGTCGAGCGGCGCAGCGGCACTCGGGTCGCGGGCCCCGCCCATCGGCGGCGGCGGCAACGACGACGGCCACGGCATCCATTCGGTGTGTATCTTTCAACGCACTCTTGACGATCTGATGGCGGTCGTGGCTCACGATCCTCGTTGGTTTCATGTGGTTGGGGGCAGGAATGTGCTCGCGGGCTTGGCCGCGGGGGTCTGCGTTGGCTCCATTGGCACCCTGCTCTGGACCACGGCCGAGCCCCAAGACGCCAAGCGCGTGCCGGCGCCGCCTCAGCAGCCATCTTCCGGGACGTCGACGCGGCGCTCTGATGTGCCCGTGCACGAGGCGCTCCGCTACGGCTACCCGTCGTTGAGCAACGTCCACGTGCGTTCGGGCTACGTGGTCAGTTATGACTATCGGTGAGGCCGACAGAACGCACACTGGGATCCCATTTCGTTCCCGTCCTTATGCCCGACGACTGATCGGGTGGAACTCGTCGTGGCAGGACCCGTAATGCTGCGTGGGTGCTCGAGTTCCTGAACAAGGACACCCTGGATGTCATCGACGATACCGACCGGAGCAAGTCCAACTTTGCCGTCGATAAGCTGACCCCCGAGCCATTCCGCGTGCATCCCAATCAGTTTGCCAAGACGGGCTATGACAAAGGTCATCTTGCCCCGGCGCGTACGTAGAAGAGGGGAACGGAGTACACGGGGCAAGTCAGCCCCGGACTGACTGGCCGACGGACGGCGTGCCAACACCACGCAGGTGACATGACCACCTCGCAAAAGGCCATGAACGAAAGTTTCCTGATGACCAACATCTCACCCCAAGTCGGCGTTGGCTTCAACCGCGGCTACTGGTCCCGCCTCGAGGGCTTCATCCGGCACCTGGCGTTCCAGTTTGACGGCCTCTACGTCGTCACGGGGCCGCTCTTCCTCCCAAAGGTTTGGATCGCTATCGAATAGTTGCGAGTTTCCTTGGCGGGGCGAGCGGGCTGACAGTTTTGTGCGGGCCGCGCCCCAGAAACACAAGCGATCGGGCGAGTACGAGGTCCGGTACCCCGTGATCGGGACGCCCCCGGATGCGATCGCCGTCCCGACGCATTTTTTCAAGGTCGTCCTCGCCCGTCGGCAGGACGGCACTTTCCTCACGGCGGGTTTTATCCTCCCCAACCAAGTCATCCCGGACAACAAGAACCTCCTCGACTTCCTCACGCCTCTGCACGTGATCGAGAAGTACTCGGGGCTGCTCTTTTTCGACCAGGTGCGTCGCTGCTCCCGCGCGGGCAGACCCACTTGCATTGGCCCCTGTTGATCTCTTCCCGGTGTGAATTGTGTGCAGCTGGACAACGTCACCAAGCTCGAGTTGTGCACGGCGACCAAGTGTTCCCTCGCCGGAGCCTACAAGCGCTCGGTGACAGACAAGTAGAAGGAGAACAACAGCAAGACGAGCATCGGGGTTGCGGCCCATTCAACGTGATCGTCTGGTCGTCTGCCACTTGTTTTACACACAACTAGCCCCAACGTGTGCCGGTGGGGCCGGGGGGTGGCGGGGCATGCCCCGGGTGGTAGTATGGGGCCGCGGACATCGGAACCCCCGCGCCGTAGGCGTACGCTGCCGGGTACGCCTCCCCCATGGCCACCGGGGCCGCTGGCTGCTGCATTGGGTATGTGCCGTACGCGTGCATGTCCTGGGGCGCCATGGGGTGCGGCATGGCGTAGACCGGAGCCACCGCGTACGGGACCACGGGGTGAGGGAGCGTGGGCATTGCCGGGGGCGGGAGGCCAACGGGCGGCCCGCTTCCTCCTGCAGTGGGCATCGCCACCGACGCCGGCGCCATCCGCCCGGCCGACGCCAAGTTGCACGTGACGCGTCGTCCCTGAGCATGTCAAAGTCGTGAGTTGTCGGCTTCGTATACGGGCCACACGCGGCGCACGTACATCGATCATCCTGTGCGGATTCCCCAGCGCCGCGTCAGCGCTGGTCTTGTATCGAAACGTGACAAAGCCGAACCCCTTGCTCTTGCCCGTCTTCCGCTCGCGCACGACCGCGGCCTCGACGAGCTCGCCAAACTTCTGAAACTCGGCCCGAAGAGTCTCGTCCGTGGTCTCCCACGCGAGCCCACGGACAAAGAGCTTGCGGTCCGTGTCATCCGAATGCGCGCCATGCTGCAGCTGCTGCAGTGGTTGCTGCGGCTGTTGCGGCTGCGGAGGCGGTGGGGGCGGCCGTTGCTGAGGCGGCATCGCGTACGCCGCCGTTGGCGGTGGTGTGCGTTGGTGTGAGACCATCTCTTTCTGGTTGCTTAAGTGATGGCCCGATGGCCCTTGGTGGTGGTGGTGCGAGTGCGGTTCCTCGTGCGTCGACCGCACCGCCGCGAGGTTGCACGTCGCCACTCGGCCCTAGCGCGTTCGTCACGTTGGTCAGTGTCCGTCCCACAGCGTTGTGCATACGTGCGCGGGCTCCACTTACGTCAATCGAAATGGTCTGCTGCCGGATGGCCCGGTCGGCAGCGTCCATGTCGCGAAACGTGACAAACCCAAAGCCCCGGGACTTGCCCGTGACCTTGTCGAAGATCACGGCGCCCTCTTCAACGTCGCCAAAGGCCGCAAAGGCCATGCGGAGGCCCTCGGTCGACGTCTCCCACGCGAGGCCGCGCACAAACACCTTGCGATGGGCAACGTCAGCGCTCGCGATGGCCGTAATCTCCTCGAGGACATCCGCATGCTGCACGGCGCTGCGTCGATCGATCCACACACGACACAGCATCCCCAGCCCAGCCCAGCCAGACACATTCATTGCACACGCGTTTGGTCCGGGGGCCCATGGCACACCCACACGCAGACCGACATGCACACACACGCACACAAACACGACATTTGATCAACCCACCACCACCGACAGAGGACAAGCATACACCCGCACGCGCACGCGTGACCGTTGCGAGGAAAATCCCACACGATGGCCCAGTTGTGGTCACTTACGCGTTCGCCAGGATCGCAACGAGCTGCTCGCGAGAGAACGGCGCCAGGAGCTGGCCGAGGCGCTGGCGGCGCTGCTCGATGTCGTCGTCGGCGGCACTTGCACCGGTCGCGTCCCTGGGGGCGAAGGATTCGGTCTTGATGATGGGCGAGCGCATCGTCGTCGTCGTCGTTGCAGCGGCGTCGTCGTCGTCGTTGTGCTGGTGGAGCTTGCGCTTCTTGTGGCTGGGGCTGCTCTCTTGCCGCGACCGTGGGGGCGAGCTGCTGCTGGGGCGACTGCTGCTACTACTGCTGCTGGTGCTGGTGCTCTGGGCGCAGGCGCCACCGTCGCGCATAATGCTGCTCTGAGGACTCGAGGCCGGGGCGGAGAAGGGCGACGACCACGACGATGCCGGTGACGGAGACGTCGACGGTGGTGGCATGTGCTGCTATATACCTACTGCCTTTGGTGTGTGGTCGTTGGTCGGGGAGATGGTGCACGGGTTCTGGGGCTGCGGGTCGGTATTTTCGCCAATCATCCACCGCACAGGCACATTTCTACCAATCGACGGGGCCAAGTGGGATCCCAGAACAAGGTGGACTGTTGAAGTGAGCAGCCGCGCAAGTTGTGTCGTGGCTGCTGTGCCAGCGTAGCTGGGAGCTGCTCATCCGAGTCATGGCGTCGTCGTCGTCGCGCCGGATCCCGACGCCGGCATCGACCCCGGCGTCGACCCCGACGCTCCTGCCCATGGACCCCAAAGGAGGTACCACCGCGGCCCTGGCTGCCGGTGCCTCGCCGCAGCTGCTGCCGCCGTCACCGCTACTCTCGGCCATGGACGCGCTGGCCCTCGGCGCCGCCGGGTCCGCAGGGGTCGCCACAGTTTCCACCCCTCGCGGGGGCCCCGCGGGGGCCGAGGACGGCGGCGACGTTGTCGTCAAGCGGAACCAGTCCAAGTACGACTTTGTCAAGGTCCGCGTGTGGGTCGAGGACCACTTTTACGTGCTCTCGCGGTACCTCGTGTGCCGCGCGCTCGTGAGCACCAAGGTACGGGCGCTCACTCCAGCGGCCCTGCTCGGTGGCGATACTCACGTGATGGATGCCGCTGGGGCGCAGATCAACTCGAGGGACGCCGTCCAGATCTCCCTGGACCTCAAGCGGGTGCGTGGGAAGTGAGCGGACGCAAGGTGAATCCCCGCTGCGCCGAACTGACTCGCTCGCCGCCTGCTTGTCGCCACCATCCGTGGAAATTCCAGACCCTCGTGGATCTCGGGCTCGTGGACATCGTGCAGGTAATGCAGTGCGCGCCTTCTGCAGGATTGCAAGATGAATGACCACGGACGCGACTGCAGGAGCAATTTGAGGACTTTTTGTACAAGACCATGCAGGTATTTGGTTACGGAGAGTCGCACATCTCGTGCTACCGCATGATGTCGAGGTGAGGGGCCCCTTGGCGATGACGCTGTGGACAACCACCCACGTTGGCGATTGTTGCCACTCGTCCATCCGCCAGCCTCCACCGTAATCGCGTGCCGCTGCTCATCATCCTTGCGGGAACGTCGTGCATCGGCAAGTCGACGCTCGCGACCAAACTCGCTGATCGTCTCAACCTCTCGAGTGTCCTGCAAACGGATCTTATCTTTGAGCTCATGTGCAATTTCTCTGGGTGCGTGGGTTCATTGCCCCCGTCGCTATCCACGATGACTCACACACACTGCGCTATGCGCCACAGTCGCCAAGAAACGTCATACACGAGCACCGCATTTGCTTCCGAGGGGGCGCTCATCAACGAGTATCGGAAGGACTGCGAGATCGTCCGGAAGGGGGTCAACTCGGACATTGACAAGTGCCTCAAGGAGGGCAAGTCGTTGATCATCGAGGGCTTCCACATCGACCCCCGGCTGTACCAGCACGAGATCGGTGGGGACATGCCGGGGATCGTCGTGCCGTTCCTTCTCACCCTCGAGGCCAAGGACCACCGTGAGTTCATGCAGCACTCGCCCGACCCGCGGTACCGCACCGAGCACGCGGACGTGGGTTTTACCAACCTCCAGGCCGTGCAGTCGTATCTCGAGGCCCACGCCCAGGACCCTGCACTGACGGCCTTCACACGGATCCCCATCAACCTCCACTCGTTCCACGAGACGCTCGATCTCATGCACGACATTGTCCTCGCCCGCATCGAGGCTGCGCACCACCAGCAGCAAAAGTGAGTGGCGATGATGATGTGATGAAGACTGTAAAACACCCGATGTACTGGAATAGCAACCGTTTTTCGCCTGTTGACTCGACCGCTCGCACATGTCGCACATACCGGTACTGAAGCTCCTCACACAGAACAGCATCTTGAAACGTTGGGTCGCCGTCGCGATTGTGTTTTCTCCAGTTCTCTCTTGAGGATGATGCGTGACGGCACCCGCCCCACCGATCGTCAACACTCGAAGACGCGACGACTCGAATCCCACAACAGCCACTTGCGGAATCGACCACGCACAGCGCACGCAGACCTCGGACCGATGCCTGGCGCGTCGCCACCACGCCGACGACCGGTGCTGCCCCCACAATACTCGAATCGGCTCTTCCGCTCGAGCTTCACGACGGCATTCTCCGTCGCCCATGCGGCGCACCATGAGCTATGGAGCTGCGCGGCACTGGCGCTCGTGGTGCTCCTGACGTCCATCAACTACTGGCGCCACCCGATCCACGGCTGGCGTCGGGATCTCGACATGACGGCGGTCTTTGTTGGTATCATCTACCACGTTTACTGCAGCGCTTACTGCCCCAGCGGCCTCTATCAGCTCGCGTACCTCATCCTCGTTGGCAAGACGGCGTTCTGCTACCGCCAAGCGCGACGCTCGTTGGACATGAACAGGTCCTCGGCATGGCACTGCGGGGTGCATGTTGTCGGCAACGTCGCCAACATGTTCTTGTACTCTGGTCTGGCCGGGTACTGTTGAGGCCATCGCCCCACCGTTTTGGGTCGTTCTTAGCGCAAGCCTCGTGGGAATCTTTATGTTCGTTAAATATGCCGTGATGTTGTCTCTAGTTGGCCCGCGAGTCGGCAAACTCCGAGGCCTCGACGGCAGCGAGGGCTTGAACGGCTCGCTCGTTGATCTCGTCCTTGGTCAGCGCGGCGATGTCGCTGGCAATCTCGAGGCGGTAGGTCACGGCCCGTCGGTCGGTCTTCGTGCAATGATACGTGTCGAGGGGGACGAGCGTGACGGTCATCCGGTCCACGGGGAAAAACTCTTCAAGCACTCTACGGAAGCGCGTGTCGGTGAACGCATCGTTGATCCAAAAGCTCATGTCACGCTTCCACTCAATGGGGAATCGCGCGCGCCGTCCGACGCCCTCGTGGCAAAAGACGTGCGAGAGGCTTTCGACCGTCCAGAATGGACGCTCCCGGAGCTGGTAGCCGACGCTATAGTACCCGAGGTCGCTGAGCCGTTGCACGGGGCAGAGGTGCACGTCCTCGAGGAGCAGGCGTGCACCGGCGGCACAGTGGACGACTTGCCACGTATCGCCCCACGACCGCTGTTTGGTGTCGGCGGGAGTCCCGCCCTGCCCAGCACAGAGCGTGACCCAGATCTGACCCTCGCGGTGTAGGACGCCGCAGGCGCTGGCGAAAAACGCCACGAGTAGCTCCCGGTGCTTGTGGATCTTGTTTCGGCGGTTACCGCCCTCGGCGAAGTGGGGGAAGTTGAACACAATCCGATCAAACTCGGCGCCGCTTTCGACGAGCTCGGGATAGCTCTCGAGCTTGGTGGCGTTGATGCCGTGGATCACACGGACACCGCCGGTCTCGAGCTCGTCGAGGATGGTCGTCGAGTTCGGATACATAGTCATCAGGTCGTCGCGTGTGTCAAGGGACGTGGCTGTCACAGCCAGCGCGCGTTCTTCTTGGATCTGTGAGGCGTTGTTTCGCAGAAACGCCCGAGCGAACGAGAAGTTGCCATCACCGACGATTAGCACCCGCCACGGCGCCGAGGTTCGCGGGGAATTGTAGCGGAGCCCGAGATTCGTGAGGTCTCCGATAGCCGTTGATGGGAACGCTGCCGGATCCGGGGTCGACGTCGCGCTCATTCTGGCGAATGCGACGCGGGCAAGACGAAGTGACGGGACCCAACGGCGTGTGAGCGACTTTGGGAATCGACGCGCGTTCGTGGTGATGTGCTGCGGGGTCCGGGCCGTCAGCCACGGGCTCGTCCCGATCCGAATGCCTTCGCGAAGGAAGATGCTGCCTCCTCAATGGATGGCCGAGATAGTCGACCAGAATGACGTCAGGGCGATTGGCTGGGGGACTTTGTATAAGCAGTTACGAACCTCCTACAGTAAATTGCGTTATGTTGCATTTAATCCATCGAAATGGGGAACGACATACTGCATAAAGGATCTCCGTTCACGCCTCGAGACTCGACAGTCCGTAGGCGATGGCGGCGATGATCGCGACGAGGAGGCTCGGGAGGATCATGGCCTTGAGGATGAGGAACGGATCCTCGGGCTCTTTGGTCCCTGGGGCGGCCTCAGGAGACGACGATCGGACCGTGGCCGCCGATGAAACGTGAGCATTCACCGTCGTTCCCCTGCGAGTCGTCGACGACGAGTCGCCTTCCGCGTTGACGCCATTCGACGTACGTCGTGGGTGCGATTTCGTCCCTTCCTCGAGCTTCTCCTTGCGCTGACGAAGCTGATCCCTCGAAAAAATTCATAAAGTCAGCCATATTGTCAAGGGTAGTGTCGCCATGATGATGATGATGATGTAGCTCGGCTCACGCACCGTCAGCTCAATGTCGTCGATGCGCATGCGGAGTTGCCACGGCACGGGGACGCCCTCGGTTGTGAGCTGCTCGATGAGACGCTCGCGGGAGCCCAGGAAGGCCTCGTAAGCGCGCACCACATCTTCCCCAAACTCGTCGTTTCTCGTCGCCTCCTGGTGCGCGGCTTGTAGCGTGTCATCAAGGGCGTACAGCTCCTTGAGCATTCGCTGTATTGTGTGTGAGCGGTTGCCCAAATCGTCCAGGCCAGCAGTAAGCAACGACGTTCGCATGTTTCGTCAGACAACGGGGTATTGACTTGTCACCAACACGATAAATTGAAGAATGGGCAAATATGCAAAACATGGCTACGCACTGATCAGAATCTACTGTATCCTTCACAATGCAGAATGGGGGCCCATGTGTATTCATTCATTCCCTCAAACTCAACTCGTTTGTGTGCCTCCGTGGGGTGGGGAGTTCATCTATAACTCAACAACATCCGTCCGTCGTTGGTATGGCTGCTGGTAGTGCTGCTGGGAAACCGCCTGATCGCGTGAGTTGGCAATGTAATGCTGCGCTCCGTTACGCTGCGTGGGGTCGTATCGGGGAGCGGATTCCTCGTAACTCGACCGCGCATGCGCACTCTCCTGCATGTGGGTGCCTGACCGCAAGCGGATGTCATCTCCATTATCGCTGTACTCTTGTTGGCCAGGCCCACCGAGAAGGTACGGGTTCTGTTCCTTCGGCACACGATCCTTGCGTTGAGGTGTCTCCTCCTTGAAGTACTCCTGAGCAGCAGACTGGTCCTCGTCGTTGTAGTTGGCATCACGTTGGAGCTGGTACTTCTTCCAGAACGTATAAAGTGAGCGAACCATCAAGAGGAACAAAACGAACAAGTTGAGTCCCACAATGGCCAGGGAGATACCATTCTGCAGCTCCGACGGGACACCCGACGCGTCCGATTTGCTAGCAATGGCACTGATCAAGAAAAAGGTGAGTGCCAAAGTTGCAATCTTCATGATTGTCACAAAGCTTGTCGTCGTCTGAACAAAACGCGAGTGATGCGGCGATTTCACTTCAAGGTAGAAGAAAAATATAACATGGGCAGCCAGGACAATGGACACCTGATACTTGCCATCAAAGCCAACGTAGCCAGTGGCGGCACCGGACACCAATGCGAGTAGCATCTTCGCCGCGAAAAAGAAACGGTTCTGGTACTTGTACTCGTCGTACAATGGCCCGTACCGGAGACACACTTTCTTGTTGACATGAGTGAACGTGCCAACATCCTTCAAGTCTTCCTCGTGCTTGCGCACAACAACATACCCATAGATCATGATACCGAACGCAAGCAGGAGCAATGCGACGACAGCTAGAATGCACTTGGGATCTGTAGGCTTGTTCTGGATATGAACAGAGTAATAGATCTGATACGTGCCAGTGACACCAATGGTGTACTGGGAAAGAATGGCGATCAAGACCTGAAGACCGATCATTTTGTCAAAAAACTTCGTCATGAAATCCTCACGGTCCATGAACAAGCCCGAGGCAGCGTAAGCAATACCAAAGAGAAGAAGCACACCAGCCATGACAACGATAACACCAGCCAGCGTCACCAAAAAGAGCATATCCTCGCGAATGCCGAGCGTGCGGGAGTACTGAGCGACACCACCGGACGACTGTTGCGAAGCTTCAAGACGACGCTTGCTGTTGCTGTTCTTCTCCGCATCGTCCAACTTGCCGAAAGGCAGAAACGTGAACGCCGATGGCGCCATCTTCTTACCGAAGAGCGCCAACGCGGCCGACTTGCGATCAAGGTTTAATTGATTGATCAGGACGCCAAACTGACACACCTCCACAGTGACTACGGCAATGTTGGCGCCTGCTGCGGCAACCGATGCGGAAGCAGCACTGGCACTTCCGACAACACTGCTGGCCACAGCTGCGACGCCACTTACGAAGACGGTCATGCCTGCCACGCTCGACGACGTCGGCGCAAGAACCGAACCGGCGTTGGTTGTGTCGTCCTTTGTGATCACGCCCTTCTTGATGTCGTTTTCACGCTGCTTCTTGATCTGGGCATCCGACTTGGTGGCATTCGACGACAATGCTGAGCACGAGCAGGCAGAAAACGACGACTCGCCCGAGTACGCGCACTGCTTGGTCGCGAGCATGGTCGTGTTGCCGACCAGCACGGCCGCGCCGCTCGTCCGGGAGGCGACGGACGCCGAGACATCACTCGGAATGAAGCTGGCGATCCCCACGTTCTTGTACACGTCCGAGGCGATGCCATTCGACGCCCCGTAGACCCATTTGTTACCCTCGCAGGCCGGGAAAAGGCACATCGACACGCAGGTCGTCCCGGGGATGGCCCCGAGGGTCCCGCTGTAGATCACGCACTGGGCCGCCTGGACGGCGGCGGCAACGTCGATGCTCTGGCCCCCGCACTTGATGCCCTTGGTCTCCCATTGCTTATAGAACGACTCGTCGCACTTGATACCCCCGGTAGAGGTTGCAGAGGTGCCGTTGGCGCTCGCACCCGAACCGGTGGTCGTTCCCGGGGCCGTTGACGAGTTGGTCGAGGCCGTCGGGACCGGGGTCGCACCCGGTGTCGTCCCTGGTGTCGTCCCAGCATCCGGCGTCGCCGTGCGGTTGTTGTTGTTATTGTTCGTTGCCTGCAGCGCACGTCGCGTGCCCCCGCGGGGCGTGGTCCCGGCGCTGCCGGTGGTCGACCCCGAGCTCGGGGTGCGGCTCGGGGTCTTGGTGGTCGACGATGGGGTCTTGGTCGTCGGTGACGGCGATGGGGTCGGTGTCGGAGTCCCGTTCTGGGGACTCGTGGTCGGCGGCGCCGTGGTCGTCGCGCCGGGGCCCGTCGGGGGCGCCGTGGTCGTGGCCCCGGGGGAGGGCGTTGGGGTCACGCCCACGCTACCGCTCGTGTCCTTGGAGCCGTGGCGGGAGCCATTCGTGGGCTTGTCCTTGTTCGTGTCCCCGACGTCCACGGCCCCCGAGCCGCTCGAGGCGCTGCTGCCGTTGCCGTTGGCGCCCGTGTTCTTCTTGTTCGAGTTCTTCTTGTCATTGGTCGTGTTGTCGACCGGGGGATTCGTCAGGGTCGAGCCGAGGCGCGACTGGAGGTTGACCGCGCACGTGACGCCCTGGGCGCTGACGACGGGGGCCGTTGGGAGCGTCGCCGCGACGACCGCCGCGAGGACGGCGCTCAGAAGCCCGAGGCGCATTCTGTGCTACACTGTCTGTCTGTAGATCCGCTGATGGCTCCCCAATGCACCAGTGCGTTGCCGAGCTGATCGATCGAGTGAGCGAGTGATCAACAACTCGAGCGCTTTTGCGAGATGGCCACTACTACTGCGAAAATGCAAAATGCCCAGTGCAGCTGCAAGGGACCGACAACGGCAAACAACTGGGCCTGCGAGTTTCCAGCACACACCTGCAGAACAGTGATGATGATCCCATTGGTCGGATCTGCACTGCCGTGTACCGCGGCTGCTGCGCTGGCGAGTCGGCACTGCACTGTGCGTGAGTGACTGGGTGCCACTGGCGCTGCCAGGGTTCGCGAGGGCACAACAGCCGAAAAGCAATGGGGAGTTTTGTATGAGAGGAGGGGGCCCTAGCCCTTATAGAGCGGTCCTCCAGCGCACACACCCGGTCAGTTCACTCTCTCCCTCTCTCATTTGTCAAATCCGATACCCTGTGAAAAAACATCCACTATATTTTGGTGAAACTGTGCGAAAGAACCTTCCATATAGCAACACACGACAAATTCTCACAAAAGGACAGCAACTGCGAGTAATTCTGTCGTGCTGTTGCAAAATTTTGGAGGAAAGTAGCGTAACCTGTTCTCGAAGCATGACCTACAAGTCCAATTCTGACGACTGCACTCAATGCACACAGTCCATTCACACAGCCAACTCGCCAACTCATTTTGTTTCTTCCACAAGACTTGCTCATGCGAACTTTCGAAAAACCCATGCTGTGTTGTGCGATGGCAATTTTTTTCATCGCCATTTGTGATCTGGTTGTGGTCACATTGCCCTCTTCAACAGAAATGTCACTAAAACTAGACGCTCCCTAATGCGAGGCTCCAAATATTGTGTGGTTAACATAATTTGAAATTCGTTAACTTTTTTCTCACACGGCGTTTGACGAGACTTGCCCAACTCATTTGGGGGACCATGGCAGACGATGGATCAGACAAGCGACCAAATACTTCCGCATCGCGCGTCGAGAGCCCCGCGAGGGGCATCGATGCTCCTGTCGGGGGAAACGGCGCGCGGAACAACGTGGTCGTGAAGGTCGGCATGGTCGGCGATGCGCAGGTCGGGAAGACGAGCCTCATGGTCAAGTATGTTGAGGGCAAGTTTGATGAGGACTACATCCACACACTCGGTAGGCCATCATAGACGCAGGCGTGTGAAGCGTCCGTCCCAACATCGGGCAGCCTAAACGCGCAGCGTGTATGTCGTGTCCTCAGGGGTTAACTTCATGGAGAAGACCATCGCGTTACGGAATACGGAGATCACCTTTAGCATTTGGGACCTCGGGGGTGCGGGTTGGAGTCGTTTTCATGTGGACATTCACTCGCGACGATGAGGTTGATGGCTAGTTGTTTCCCTATGGTTTGTGTGTGTCTCCAGGTCACCGGGAGTTCATCAGCATGCTTCCACTGGTCTGCAACGACGCTGTCGCGATTCTGTTCATGTTTGATCTCTCCCGGAAAGCGACCTTGCTGAGTGTCAAGGAATGGTATCGGCAGGTCCGATCCATCAACAAGGTGAGTTGTTCACTAAGCGAGAGGAACATTTGGCATGTACGCACTCAAACGCTTTTCCAGAATGCATTTCCGTTCCTGATTGGAATGAAGTACGATCAGTTTGCCAATTTCCCCCTCGAAGAGCAAGAGGATATCACGAAGCAGGTATCTGGTCATGACTTGTTGGGGCTTCGACAGCGATCCATCACTGACTCTGACTCGACCCAGGCTCGAAAGTTCGCCAAGGCGATGAAAGCCCCGCTGATTTTCACTTCAGCATCGCACTCCATCAACGTTCAGAAAGTGTTCAAGGTCGTTTTGAGCAAGGTCTTTGATCTAAAGTGCACGGTTCCGATGATTGAGAAAATCGGTGATCCTATTCTGCAATATTAAGACACGAAATACCAAATATGGGCACCTTGCTCGTCTGTAACATCGAGCGAGCTTGCAAGTCCTCTTCACAGGTGCAATTCTTGAAAAGTCACGCCTCACACCATCGCCAAAATCTATGGAGCGATGGATTCTCTCGATTTAATAGTTGGTGGTGGTCGGCTCTGGAAGAATCCCTGCGTGCTCATCAATGCCTAGCGCAACGTTGATGTTCTGAACTGCCTGGGTGGCAGCCCCCTTCAACAGGTTGTCGATGGTCGCAATTACCACAAGTCTTCCGTTCTTGGGATCGACTTGGAAGCCTCCCAACGTCACATGGTGCTGAAACGCATTGTCCTTGACCAGCGGGATGCGCTCGGAAACCTTAACTAGGGCCTCGTCCGCATAGTACTCGGTAAATAGCTCACGAATCTGCTCATCCGTCATCTTGTCGTCTTTGAGTTGTGCTGAAATTGTGAGATGAATCCCTTGGAAGTATGGCGCGACATGGGGCATGAAGCGAACTTCGGTGCCCAATTGGTGAGTGACTTCATTTTCGTGAATGTGGTTGACAGACTTGTAGGCCATAATGTTGTCACTCAAGATCGACGGATTGTTCGCGTTGGAGAGACCCGTACCGGCGCCACTGTAACCCGATACCCCAAAGATGTGTGGAGGGATTGTCGCATCAAGGAGACTCGCAGCGATTTCTGGTTTGCCACCAAGTAACGGTAGAATCCCGAGCTGGGCCCCTGTGGCATAGCAGCCGGGGTTTGCGATGTGGGTCGCATCTTGTAGTCGAGATCGACCATTGGGAGATTCTGGGAGCCCATACGTCCACGCCGAATTAAATCGCTGATCGGCGCTCAGATCGATGATGATCTTGTCTTTCCGCTTGAGCCCATCCAGCACACGCGCATATTTGTCACAGTGGCCATTGGGAAGTGCGAGAACCCAGACATCGACGCTGTCGGCAAACTCGGACGACGAAATTTGATCCAAGCCCAGCTCGCAGAACTCGAGTTCATCCGAGATGTTGAGGGGGATCCGCTGCTCAGGTCCCTTCGCAGGTTTGTTGGTGTGGGGATTGAGAGGTGGCGCCTGAGCGATCTCAACAACCTTCTGCCCGACAAGAGCTCTCGAGCTGGCGCAGACGAGGTCCAATGACGGATGCTGTCCGATGAGTCGAATGATCTCACGGCCGACATAACCGCGCGCACCGAGAAGCCCAACGCGAAACTTGGTCTTCGTGGGCTCTTGCACGTATGCCCCAGTCGATCGCTCCTTTGTCGCCTGAGAGTCACCACGAATGCATACTGTCCCCGTGCTGCAGCTGCTCAGGATTTCTCGCGACAGAGCGCCCGCGGATGTCAGGGCAACCGACGAGAAAGACGGAAGGCCCTGCAAGAGGGCATTGATCTCATTCAGCTTGAGCAGAGTTCCTTGGCGGCCCGTGTAGTCCCGGGCGGCCATTGCCGCGTAGTCCCGAGACATGTTGATCTCCTTGAGCTTGGTCCCGTCGTCCTCGATCCAGCCGCCCTTGGCGTTGATGAAGATGGTCTTGAACGGCTGGAGGTTGAGCGCCAGTTCTCGTGCAGCGACGTCCGCGTTGATATTGAGCGTCTGGCCATCGCGGCTCTCGCCCAGGCATGAGAGGACCGGAATCTGGCCATGACGGATCGCCGACTCCACACTCTCTCCCGCGATCTTGGTCACCTCGCCAACAAAGCCGTAGACGTCCTTGTCCTTGAGGGTGGCCTCGAAAACACCGCTCGTGATGGGGCGCGCTGGCGTTCCCGCTGCCACCAGCGCATCGACGATCTTGCCGTTGGCCCGGAGGAAGATTTTCTTGGCAATCGCGAGCGTCTCCTTGTCCGTCACACGGTTGCCCTTGACGTACTCGGGCTCGATCCCCGCGCGGGCAAGCTCGGCGTTCATCTGGGGTCCAGCGCCGTGGACGAGGATGGGGAAGAGCCCGGCCTCCTTGAGGAAGATGAGCGAGTTCACAAGCGTCTCGAGCTCATTCTCGATGACCTCGCCGCCGATTTTGATCACGGTCGTCCGGGTGACCCCTGGGGTCCCGTAGACCCGAAGATACTCCTGGACCTCGGCCTCGGACGAGACGATCTGCAGGAGCGATGTCGTCACGTCCTTGGGGCTCAAGGGGCCCGTCGATGACGCGAAGCCACGGCGGGCGGCGGTCGTGGACGGCAGTGATGCGGGCACGGTGCCACTTGGCAGGGCCCAGTGCCGCCGGGTGCAAGGGGCTGTGGCTGTAGTGGGGATCCGGCGAAAAGCCTTGGGGGCGCGTCCCCCGGCCGTGCGGAGAAGCCGTTGGAGGAGCATCGCCGAGGTCACCTGAAGCGGCAGTGCAGCCAACGAGGCACGAGACGAAATGACCAGCGGCCCCGGTAGCGACGTGCACGCAGTCAGTGGCTGCAGCGTGCAGCCTGCAGGAGGAGTTTGCGTGGGTGTGAGTGCGGCGATTCAGGAACAGTGTCGAGAAGATACGACCGACGCTCACAGCGTCACAGATTGGAATGCGTTAGGAACGACCTCGGAAAAAGCATATCCGATACGGTTCTGAGGAAGGCATTGTGTCAACCTGGCTCGAGAAGGCAATGATTTGGCCTAGAGGATTGCACATCCCAACCCGTGTGTTCCCCAATTCACAACATGGAACTGAAGTTTGGCACAGCAGGCGGGATGACACCAAGGCGACAACCAGAACAATACAAGGAACGGAAATACTGTATAAACCCCGTTGCCCAACACACCCAACCAACACTGTATCGGCCCTGCCTTCCACCCGCCGCAACCTTTATGATCGCCTTTGATGCCTTCCACCACACACCATGGCATGCACCAGGGTGTTTTGGTCGCCGACACCGCCCCTTTTTCATCGATGGGCACGTGGTTGTGAGCTTGTATCCAATACGCCAAATGTCCTCTACAGTACACATCATCGCTGCCTTCCTGAATTTCCGTTCTTCCCAAAGCATGGGGCATTTTCTTGTGGTGGCACGCGACTAGGAAACTGAAGCAACGAGTGTGGCAGTTGACGCCCCTAGCCCCTTTCGCGTCAGCAGGTGACCTGGACATGGCTGCATCTGGATATCTAAATCCTCTTGGAACTCCCCCACAACAATGTATTACATATTGACTACTGCGGCGTAGAACATGGAGCAGACATCATTGTGCAAACCGACCTCCAAAACCTGATACGGATCTTTCAGAGCCGCCTCCGGAATTGCAGTGTGTGTGCCCGACAAGTGATGACGGGGGTTGGCTCATTTCCCATTTCGCCCCCCGACGGCGCCGCGATCCTCGGCTGCCAGCGCTCGTCTCCGTCGCCGCCTCCTCCCCGACGCCCACGATGCTCCGCCTCTCGTCCGCGGCGGCCCTGCGGAAGCGCGCGCCGCTACATCGGGCCAGCGGCAGCGGCCTCCTCCAGCACGCGCGGACCAAGGTCGACCGCCGGCAGGTTCCCCGCTTGACGACACCCGCGGTGCTCGAGTTTGAGGACGGCTCGCGCTTCCCGGGGCTGGCGTTTGGGGCCAAGCGCTCGATGGCCGGCGAGGTCGTCTTCACGACCGGCATGGTCGGCTACCCCGAGGCTCTCACGGACCCATCGTTCTCGGGCCAGATCCTCAACATGACATTCCCGATGATCGGCAACTATGGCGTCCCGTGCACCGAGACTCTCGACGAGCACGGCCTCCACAAGTACATCGAGTCGGACCGCATCCACGCCGCGGGGGTCATCGTCCAGGACTACTCGACGCATTATAGCCACTGGAACGCCGCATCGTCGCTCTCGGCGTGGCTCGAGCGCGAGGGCATCCCCGGTATCGCCGGCATCGACACACGGGCGATCACCAAGAAGATCCGCGCCAAGGGCGCCATGAAGGGCCGCATCGTCGTCGGCGACCAGGTCCCGGCCTTTGTCGACGTCAATGCTCGGAACCTCGCCGCCGAGGTCTCGACCAAGACCGTCCGGGTCTTTGGCCGGGGCAACCCCCTCAAGATCCTGGCCGTCGACTGCGGGATCAAGTACAATATCATCCGGTCGCTCGTGGCTCGCGGGGCTGAGGTTAAGCTCGTCCCGTGGAACCACGACCTCGCCGCCGAGAAGGGCCAGTACGATGGCCTCTTCATCAGCAACGGACCCGGCGACCCGGCGCGACTCACGGAGACGACGGAGCACCTCCGTCAGGCGCTTGCCGCCGAGGGCGACGACGTCAAGCCGATCTTTGGCATCTGCCTCGGCAACCAGCTCCTCGGTCGCGCCGCGGGGGCCCCGACGTACAAGCTCCCGTTTGGCAATCGCGGACAGAACCAGCCCGTGAACAACCTCAAGACCGGACAGAGCTACATCACGGCGCAGAACCACGGCTATGCCCTCGATGGCAAGGCCCTGCCCGCTGAGTGGGAGGAGCTCTTCGTGAACAGCAACGACGGGACGAACGAGGGGATCATCCACAAGACAAAGCCCTATTTCACGGCCCAGTTCCACCCCGAGCACTGTGGGGGACCGACGGATACCGAGTTTTTGTTTGACGTGTTCCTCGACGCCGTCCGCCGCAAGGAGAAGGGCCCGATCACGAGTCTCGTGCAGCGCCCGGAGGTGATCCGCCCCCACGTGAAGAAGGTCCTGGTCCTGGGCTCGGGCGGGCTTTCGATTGGCCAAGCCGGCGAATTTGACTACTCGGGCTCGCAGGCGATCAAGGCACTCAAGGAGGAGAACATTGAGACGATCCTCATCAACCCCAACATCGCCTCCGTGCAGACCAACATTGACCGCTCGAGCGAGGCCCAGGCCAGCAATGTCTATTACCTCCCGGTCAATGCCGACTTTGTCGAGCAGGTCATCAAGCGCGAGCGGCCGGATGGGATTGTCATCTCGATGGGCGGGCAGACGGCGCTCAACTGCGGCGTCGAGTTGCACAAGAAGGGCATTCTCGAAAAGTACGGCGTGCAGGTCCTCGGGACGCAGATTGACGTCATCGAGGCGACCGAGGATCGCGATATCTTCAACCTCAAGCTGAAGGAGATTGGCGAGAAGATTGCCAAGAGCTTTGCCGTCAACTCGGTCGAGGACTCGGTCGAAGCCGCGTACAAGATTGGGTTCCCGGTGATGATCCGCTCGGCGTTTGCGCTCGGGGGCCTCGGGTCGGGGATTTGCGAGGACGAGGCCGAGCTGCGCTCGATGGCCAAGAAGGCGTTTGCCGGGAGCCCCCAGATTCTGGTGGAAAAGTCGATGAAGGGATGGAAGGAGGTCGAATACGAGGTCGTCCGCGATAGTGCCAACAACTGCCTCACGGTCTGCAACATGGAGAACTTTGACCCCCTGGGCATCCACACGGGGGACTCGATTGTCATTGCGCCGTCGCAGACGCTGTCCAACCGTGAGTACCACATGCTCCGGGAGACGGCGCTCAAGGTCGTCCGCCATCTCGGGATTGTCGGCGAGTGCAACATCCAGTACGCCCTGAATCCCGAGTCGGAGGAGTATTGCATCATTGAGGTCAACGCGCGACTCTCGCGGTCCAGTGCCCTCGCGTCCAAGGCGACGGGCTACCCTCTGGCGTTCGTCGCGGCCAAGCTCGCGCTTGGGATCACCCTGCCCGAGCTCAAGAACTCGGTCACGAAGAGTACGACCGCGTGTTTCGAGCCCTCGCTGGATTACTGCGTCACCAAGATCCCACGGTGGGATCTCTCCAAGTTCGAGCATGTGAGCACGGAGATCGGCTCATCGATGAAGAGCGTCGGTGAAGTCATGTCGATTGCGCGGAACTTTGAGGAGGCCATGCAGAAGGCCCTGCGGATGGTGGACCCGTCGATCGAGGGCTTCGAACCACGGGAGGATAATTGGACGCGGGAGGAGCTCGTTAAGGCTCTTGGCCGCCCGACGGACAAGCGGATTTATCAGATTGCCAAGGCGCTGAAGGATGGCATTCTGACTGTTGACGAGATCCACGACATCACCAAGATCGACAAGTGGTTCCTCAACCGGCTGCAGGGTATTGCGGACGTTGATGTCAATCTGTCAGGCCAGTCGATCGATTCGGTGGCAGCCGCTGACCTCTTGGAGGCCAAGCAGCTCGGCTTCTCCGACCGCCAATTGGCCCGGATGCTCGGAACCACAGACGATGCCATCCGTGTGAAGCGGAAGAGCCTGGGCATTGAGCCAAGTGTCAAGCAAATCGATACCCTCGCCGCCGAGTACCCTGCCCAGACCAACTACTTGTACATGACATACAATGGTCAAGAGCACGACGTGCCTGCGCAGGACCCGAACAAGGGTGTGATGGTTCTTGGCAGTGGCGCATATCGGATCGGCAGCTCGGTGGAGTTTGACTGGTGTGCTGTGAGTTGCATTCGAACACTGCGCAAGCTCGGTCACCGTGCCGTCATGTTGAACTACAACCCCGAGACGGTGAGCACCGACTACGATGAGTGCGACCAGCTGTACTTCGAGGAGCTGTCCAAGGAACGTGTGATGGATGTGTACGATCGCGAGGGGGTCCAGGGGGTGGTGGTCTCGGTCGGTGGGCAGATCCCCAATAATCTGGCTCTGCCATTGCACAAGGCCGGCGTCAAGATTCTCGGGACGCATCCTACGATGATTGACAATGCCGAAGATCGGTACAAGTTTTCCAAGTTGATGGACGAGGCGGGCGTCCGCCAACCGCCGTGGAAGGAGCTGACGAGTATCACGGCTGCGAAGGAGTTTGCCAATCGCGTTGGGTACCCGTGTCTTGTGCGGCCCTCGTATGTTTTGAGTGGCGCGGCGATGAATGTTGCGTACAATGACGCAGACCTCACCAAGGTCCTCGGTGAAGCAGCCGATGTCTCTCCCGAGCATCCTGTTGTGATCACGAAGTTCATCGAAGGTGCTCGTGAGCTTGAACTCGATGCCGTTGCCAAGGATGGTGTCGTGATTGCCGCCGCGATCTCTGAACACGTCGAGAACGCTGGTGTACACAGTGGCGATGCGACGTTGATCTTGCCACCTGTTGAGGCAAGCTCATTCTACATCAACCAGATTCGCCAGTGTGGTGAGAAGATCGCGAAGGCGCTCAACATTTCGGGGCCGTTCAACGCCCAGTTCCTCGCCAAGGGCGCTGATGTGAGTGTGATCGAGTGCAACTTGCGTGCCTCGCGATCGTTCCCATTTGTGTCCAAGACCACCGGCGCGGATTTCATCAACGCTGCCACCAAGGTCATGGTCGGCGAGTCAACCGACAACGATAACCTGCCGGCGCTTCATGGGCCGCAGCGGCCGGAAGGCTTTGTCGGTATCAAAAGCCCCATGTTCTCGTACACGCGTCTTGGCGGCGCGGATCCGCTCCTTGGCGTGGAGATGGCGTCAACGGGGGAGGTAGCGTGCTTTGGCAAGAACCGCCACGAAGCCTTCCTCAAGGCGCTCATCTCGTCCAACTTCAAGCTCCCCAACAAGAACATTTTGCTGTCGATGCAGGACAAGTTCACCGAGGACTTTGTCCACGCGGCCTTCAAGATGCACGAGCTGGGCTACAACCTCTTCACCACCGAGAAGACACACGAATTCCTCAAGAAGTACGACATCCCGAGCACCAAGGTGGCGTTCCCCCTCGACGAGGACAATGAGAACAACGTCCTCAACTACCTTCGGGAGGGCAAGATCGATCTGGTCGTGAACCTCCCCAACAGCGAGAGCAAGCAGATCAAGAACAACTACCTGATCCGCCGGACGGCCGTTGACTTTTCCATCCCCCTCCTCACCAACATCAGCCTCGTCAAGCTCTTTGTCGAGTCGATGGCGATCCACAAGGAGAAGCCCCTGCTCGGCCTCGATGCCGACTCGCTGTTTGACTATTACGCGGGCGAGAACCGGGAAGAAAAGGCCTGGACCGATGTCCACGAGTTCCACTAGTTGTCGCTATTGTTAATGGTATCGTCACCTCATGCTTCTTCTCTCTTTGCTAGCAGTTGTCGCTGTTCACTCGGGCCGCCTCCTGCTTGATCCACTCGGAGAGGCCCAGGACAAAGAGCTCGTGGAGGTACGTCCGACGTTCGTCAGTGGGCATCGCCTCCAGGGCCTTCTCCTCGGCGGTGAGCTTGCTCTTGGGCTTGATCTCGCCTGTGGGGTTGAGCACGCCCACGTAGGCGCGGGCAAAGGCTTCGGCGAGGGCCGCGTCCGAGCTCAGCTGATGCTGCATGTGCATCCACCGCGTGTGCGAGGCAACGACGTAGGCGTCGGCAATGTCAAAGGCCGTCTCGCGCCACGCGCCCGAGCTCGGATTCCTCTCCATCGCCGCCGCGGCCAGGTCGGACTCGCGGGCGAGGGCGAAGGCCATGACCTCGTCCTTGATCGATGATGCGGAGCCCTTGGGGGCCCTGGAAGGGGCGGCGACGATGCCGAAGAACCCCCGCGCAGCGCTCGGGTGCGTGTGCACCGGGCGCGTGTTGAACTCCTGCCAGCACCCGTACGAGACGATGCCATTGAGCTGCGCGAGCTGGAAGATGCCCTTGTTGTGGAACTGCCCAAAGCGGTACATGCGCATGAAATCCTCGATCCCCACGAGCCACTGGCCATCGGGGCCATTGCGGGCGCCGGGGGCGGTGGTCCGGATCGCGGCGAGTTCGGTGGTGATCGCGTGGGCGATGCCCAGGACGTCAGCGCTCGCGTGCTGCGTCGTAGCGATGTGGCCCCAGCGCACGACGCGGCCGTCGCCCCCCAAGACCGCATAGCCCGTGCTGTTGGTGTTGATGTCGAGCCCGAGGACTCGCAGCCCACTGCTGGCAGTCACGAGGCGCTTCAAGGCCGCTTTGATCGGGGTCCCGGCGAGGGCCGCGAGGATCCGCTGCGTGTTGCGCCGAGGCCGGGGGGTCGCAGTCGCAGTCGCCGTCGCGGTTGACGCCCGGGGCCGTCGCGCGGCGGCCCGCGTCCTAGCAACGCCGAGGCGGGCACCGACCATCGGCAATGCTACCGTAAGGGCTTTTGTGTGTGAGCAAGCAGCTCAGCAAGATGGTGGAGGTTCATCACCCGCTTAAATACGACCCAAGGGGCATTTGTGCCTACTTTCGCCGGCGATCGCGGCGACGGCTCGCGCTCGACTCGGCGCTGCTGTGCTGGCGACGAGCCTCGATTTGAATGGTCCCGCCCTGTTGTCCACCAGAAAAATGGAAATGAGCACCACGATCGCCCTCGAGGCAGCCACACACAACTCACCTGGATGTCGTCTCGATGGAGGCTGTTCTCGACCTTGCTCTGGGTGTCCAGGTAGAACATGAGATCGCGGACCTGCAACACTCGCATAGAGAGATCAGGACTCTCGATTGTCGATCCCGCCAACTGTTTCAGCCTGACGGCACCTGCGACTCGAGATCGGCAACGCGATTCGCCGTCTCGCTCTCCATCCGCTTGTTTTGCTCCTCCAGCATCCGAACGCGTTCTTTCCATTGCTTTTGGTTCTCTATCAGCGACTGGTTCAGCTCCCTGCAAGGTCAGTCACTGACGAGATCAGCAACGCCCCCCAGTTCAGGTCAACCGACAGCCACCACGTCACCCACGGACCTGACAAACGAGAGTTCTTCCTCCAGCTTCTGGGCTCTCTTTGCGAGCGTATCATTGGCTTTCTTCAGCGATCGCTTCTCGTTCTCCAAGGCAGAGATGGACTGACGGAGCTCGCCATCGTGCACACTGGCCAACCGACGTTCGTAGTACAGACGCTGCTCCTCCAACTGACTGAAAAACAAAATCCATGACCATTCAGCTGGTGATCAGACATGCACGATGCCAGTGGATCACGTACCTCTTTAGCAAAAAATTGTACTCGACGGCGAGTTTTTCGAGTTTTCGGTGTTCCCCTTCCTCCAACTCGGCAGTTGTCGGTGGGGGCATGCGGGAGCGTTCGCCGCTCACTGTGTTTGGATTCGGAAATTCGACAAACTTGCCATCTTGCTTGTTGAGGATCAGGCGATGCACGAAGCTGCACGAGGAGACACAATTCGTCAGAGATGCCTTATTGGGGCTGAACATGAGTCCACCACGCACCCGTCGCCGGCATAATCCCACACTCGTTGGGTCTCGAGCTCGAGCGAGTATGTGTGCATCGTCTCCTGGTAGTGCTGCTTGGCGTGCTCACCTGAGTAGCGACCACAGCCGACGTGGCCGCAGATCAGGCAGATCCACAGGTGCTCAGTCGTGTGACAGACCTCGCACGCCGAGCCAATGTCCCCGTGACTGTAGCGACATACGGGGCAACTCGAGCCCTCCCACCGGAAGAGGCAGTCGCAATGGAACGTGTGGTTGCAAAGCGTCGTGAGGATCCCCGAGGCCGAGGCATCGAGTCGGTCAAGGCAGACCGCGCAGGTCGGGATCTCGGTCATCCCCGGCGGCGGCAGCGGGTACAGCTTCCGCCGCAGGTCCTCGTCCTCGTCTCGAGACGTCCCCTCGGCCCCAGCGTCAGCCACGGCGTCGGTCTTTTGCTCGAGATCCGGTGATGGCTCGGGCTCGCGGGCGTCAAACTCGAGGCTCTTGACGAATACAATCCGACACCGCTCGGGCTCGATCGAGTTGAAGTAGTGGCCGTGGTGGGCGAGGAAGAACTGGTCGGCGCGCTCCTGCTCGGCAAACTGCAGGAGGGCCATACAGTTGCTCCGCTCGGGATCCTTGAGGATCCGCACGAGCTGGATGTCGGCGCGGAATGGTGCCAGAAACTCGAGGAGCTCGACCGGGGACATGTGCTCGGGGACGGTCACGATGCAGAGGAGCGTGTTCCGGACCGCCGGTAGCGACGTCGCCGCCCCCGGAGACCGCGGCGTCGGGCCCATGACGCTGGGGTAGACGCGGTTGGGGCGGTAGAAGCGCAACTTGCCCGTGGCGACTCGGACCTGGGGGTTCCCCGTGAGGAAGCGCGCGCCGCCGCGGTCCTCGGCTTCGGCCTCGGCCTTGGCCTCCTCGTCCTCGGCCTCGCGTTCATCACCATCACCACCGCCTTCGCTGTCAAGGCCCTCGGTCATGGCGGCCGCGAGATCGTCCCGCTGGTCGTCGTGGTCACAATGGAGCTGCTGCACACGGATCTGGAACATCTTGTGTGCTTTTGCCTCTGGTGTTTTTCTCCTGGTGACCTTTTCGGTCAAATCCAATATATGTTTTCGAGAGTGTGTTTTGATTATGTGGTATACACTAATTCGACAGTTGATGATTCTGGAAACGTTCCGAACGTGGAATCTCGAAGTTGCGGATGGTTCCAAATTCAGTATCGCATCATAAAAAGATAAAAACTGAACTCATGGGGACGATCCTGATGACAGAGTGGATTCCATCCCGAGTCCAGAATGGAGGACTTCCAAAAATGAACCAAGCGGTATGGTTGGGGCGGACCAAACAAGGGACCAAGCCGGGACTAAGATTGTACCAAGCGTTGGTTAGACGTAAAAAACGTCTGATCAAACGTTTGGTCTTAATCCTTCATTCACAAACGAATTTGACAGGATTTGGTTTGGGCACTATGGACACCACCAATTCTTGGATGGAGATCAAGCAAGCGCACAAAGCGGCTTGATTGTCGAAGCGCATTCGCAATTTCCCTTGTCGACCTCCATCAGACCGGCATGGCAAGAGATCGCAAAACCAAGGGCAAGAATTTCAAGACCTCAGAGGTCTCATGTAGGTGAACGAATTCCTGCTGTAGCGGACACGAGGAGTGACATAACATGACTGATGGTGCTATCCTGCAGTTCTACTCGACTTGGTCGAGAACAAGCTCCCTTTTGGCGGCGATCAGTGGGATGAGGTCGCCTACAAGTTTAATGTAGCTGCACTTCCCGGATCAACAGAGAGGAATGGAGAGAGCCTGAAGAAGAAGTTCCAGCGCCTGGCGAAAATGAAAAAACCTACAGGTTCGTGTGTGCATGTCAATCTGCCAGGATCGCATCCTGCTAATATCAGCTTGCCGCCCTACGGAAGGAACTGGACACTGCCCGCCCGAGATAAGTCGTGCGAAGAAAATTCAACGCCTGATTGAATGTCACGTGGGTGTTGTGGAACTCCATGACGACGGCAGTGATAACGAAGAACTGCAGTACCGCCCTTCCTCCAGCGCCGAGAATGAGAAACCAAGCCCGGTAGATGTGATCGACACCGCTCAGTCCAACCCTGATTTGGTGTGCGCAGACGCGATCAACGCCGCATCAGGGTCGGGATGTGATCCAGCAGCTCTGACGCCTACAAGCCCATCCGCCAAGAGTGCCTCGTCACCACTAGTTACAATCGACAGCTCGACCGATTCTTCAAGTCGAGCAACGGTTCTTAATGCAACGCAACGTTCTGGGCTAACTCCAGAAGGCCTTGCCCAGCTGTCATCGACCCTTCGTAAGCGCGGAAGCATTGAGGGACCGCAGGTCACGTTGAGCCAGTCGGCTCGTCGGCGCATTAAAATCGACAAATTCATCGATGAGACGACCAAAACGAACACGGGAGAGGACGCGTCGGTGAAGATAATCAGCTCCTTATTGCAGATGGAAGAGCGGAATTTGATTCGCGAGGCCGAGTATCGCCGCGAACGGGAGCAACGGGAGGCAAGCAACCAAAACTTGCTCCTCCTCCTCCTCACACGCCTCGCCGGGCCGCTTGCTGTCAGCAACGTTGACGAAGAGACCAAGGGCAATGACGCGTAATGACGCATAATCGAGGAGAATATATTTGATTTTGAATTTTTAGCCCATAAAATATGATCTAATTTCGCTTATGCCTGTATGTCGAACGCGTAGATTGTAGAGATGATAGATATTCCACAGTCGAAGTGCACGCACGGATGGGTCGTACGGCAGAGGTAGAAGAAGTTGCCGGTAGCACTTTGGTGCAGAACCCATGCCCCATTCTGCCGCTTGTCTGATCGAAGTAATCGCTGAGCCCATCGCCAACATTCCGAGACGGCATTCCGGACTACTCCTCTCTAGGTCCCCCTCCTTGTTTGGCGTGACGATGCATCGAGAAGCCGACGAAGAGACGGGGAACGCAGAGTCGGTGGCGCAGCAGCCGAGTGACCACGTTTTCGATGGGTCAGCAAGTCGTCGTTGCAGCCGGCGGCTCATCTCGCCGTCGTTCCAATACCCGGGGAAATTGTGCTTTCCCCAGATTAGCGTCCCATCGGCTCCATAACACAATACACCGGTGACTTTGACGCTGTGGAGCCAACCTGTAAGGTAGTGGGAATTGTTAATACTTGATCGCGGATATATGCTGCAACAAATAGCTCTTACCATTGTAAAATGCATTTTGTACGACAGCCCCACCAGGTTCTTGGACTGCGAAGTTTTTCCCATCGGCAAAGCAAAAGCACCCCCGCACGAGCGGTTCCTTCCTCTCCACAGCACTCGCCCAAGCTTTCTGCTTCCGGATCGAAGGCCATCGGACTGCAGCGTCTTCCATCTCAGCAAGTGCGCGGGACAGCGCGACCTCTGCACTTGCCATTACACGGCTCAATGTTGCCATTGGAACGCCAAACATCTCGCACAACGTTTTGAATTCCATCGGGACTGTGTAGAAATGGAGCAAGCATGACAGCACGTTGTTCTTGTTCAAGAATCGCGGGGGCCGGCCGCGCTTGCCCGCTCCAGACTTTACGATGTAATGACGTGCGAAGGCGCGTAGTACTTGGTCGTACGTGTCTGGTGGGATCGAAACAGTGTTGATGAACGCCTCACGCGACCGTGAAGCATAGATCGTCGCCCATGAACAATGTTCGTTTGGCATCAGAGAGCGACTTTTTAAGACGTTCCTCTCGCGCAACGTTCCGCGTATACGTAGCAGCTTGGCGAGCTTGACAAACAGACGCTGTCGATTGCCCGCATCGATTGTCCTGACAAGCATCAACACGATAGCTTTCACAAGAAGGCGTCTCATCAGCACTCACCAATAACAAAAATGCCAAAACTCCAGCAACGCAATGCTTCTGTGGTCAGCAATGATGGTCCCTTTTTGGAAGGATGGTTTTCCCAAAACCCGGACCAAACTGGGACCAAGTGGGAACCAAGCAACGGACCAAATTACCAGGTTGGTCCCGCATTGGTCAATTTTTGGAAGTCCTCCAATCTCTGGCCAGGGATGAACCCACTGGACGCAACTAGGAAACACAGCACAGCAAGTGTAAACTACGCCCACTCCAATCTTGACTTGCATATTCCTGGTCCCACCACATGTCGCAAGTGTGTTTTGCTTTTCAACCCACACCTCTCCACAGTGCCTTGCACAGCACTGCCAAAAATCAGGTCAAGTCTTAAAAACCTTCATTTCGTCCTCCGTAATTTACCTCC
>JAADYI010000109.1:0-31199 GCA_023338185.1 Lagenidium sp. CBS 127285
CCCCCCCCCCCCCCCTCCTCCTCCTTCTGCCCCACGACACTCCCGCAGGTGGGCAGATCGATCCCTTGATGGCCCCGCAGATGTCCCTGTGAGGATGCCGCATGGCCTGCCTGTAAATACATGACGTTGTCACCTAATTTGTACCGAGCCTCGTTCGAGTGACCATCGGTTGGATGCACGAATCCAATCGAACCCCAGTGAAACAAACGTCACAACAATGCTTAGTAGCCTCGGACGGAGCACGCGGCGGCAGTCGTCGCGCGTGCGTCACCGCCTCTCGCGGCAAGGGCCCCCGGCGATGGCGACAGTGCATCTCGGCGCGGCGTCGAGCAGTCGCCAGCGCGGCCGTCCGAGCGCGGGTGCTGCGGATGGATCGACGTCGTTTGGCTCGAGTTTGAGGGTCGCCGCCGCCGTCACTGCTGCTGCTGTTGGCGCTGGCCACTCGTGCCTCGCAGAGAGCCACGACCGCGATGATGGCGACGAGGACGAGCACGTGTTTGTCAACTGGTCGGCCTCCCACCAGTGCCGCCCCCGGGCGCTGTTGGTCCCCGAGTCGATCGACGAGCTCGAGCAGCTACTGCAGGAGCATCACACTGCGGGGCGCAAGCTCCGCTGCATGGGCGCGGGGGTCTCGCCCAATGGCTTGGGCTTCTCCAGTAGCGTCTCCCCCACGGGTGATTCCCGCCCGCAGGGCCCGGTCCAGCACGAATCGCTGCTGTCCATGGCGCTCTTCGACCGGATCCTCGAAATCGACATCGCCCGACAACAAGTGACGGTCGAGGCGGGGATCGTCGTCGGTGAGCTCCTCGACCGCCTCCGGGCCCACGGCCTCACCATGCAGAACGTCGCGTCCATCCGGGACCAGCAGGTCGGCGGCATCACCCAGGCGGGCTGCCATGGGACCGGCGCGCGGATCCCGCCGATCGACGACCAGGTCGTGGCCATGGAGATCGTGACCCCGGCCCAGGGGCGCCTGCGACTCAGTGACACGGAGAACCCCGAGCTCTTTGCCCTCGCCAAGTGCGGCCTCGGGGCACTGGGCGTGGTCACCAAGGTGACACTACAGTGCGTCCCAGCGTACCACCTCGCCGAGAAGACCAGCGTGCAGACCATCGACCACGTCCGACGGCATCATCACGAGTGGCTCGATAAGTACATGCACCTGCGCTACATGTGGATTCCCAACACCGACGCCGTCGTCGTCGTCCAGTGCGAGAAGATCTCCGCGGACCAAGCGGCCCTGGGTGCCCGCGCGTATCCGCCGCCGCCGCACTCGGTCGACTCGCAGCTCGCCGAGCCCCGTAGACTCTACCTCGAACTCGCCGGGGAAGGCGCGGACCCCGAGTACCGGACCTGGAGCTTCACTAAGCTCCGGGACAAGCTCCTCGAGTTTCATCCGCTCGACAAGGCCCACGTCGCGCGGGTGAATCAGGCCGAGAAGGCCTTCTGGGAGCTCAATGAGGGCTACCGCGTCGGTCTATCGGATGACATCATCGGTTTTGACTGCGGCGGCCAGCAACTGGTCCAGGAGATCGCCTTTCCGACCACGGGGACCCGCGACATTGACTTTGTGGCGCAGCTACTCGAGACCGTCGACGCCAAGGGGATCCCGGCGCCATCGCCGATCGAGCAACGCTGGACCGCGCGCAGTACGTCCGCGATGAGCCCCGCAGCGTCATGGAACCCCGCGCAGGTGTTTTGCTGGGTCGGGATCATCCTCTACCTCCCGACCCCGGACGAGGCGACGCGTGGTCGCCTCTGGCGGGAGTTTTTCGACTACCACGCGCTCCTCCGGGACGTGATGGAGCCATTTGGGGGCGTCGAACACTGGGCCAAGATCGAGTGGCCCCGGGAGCCGATCGAGCGCGAGCGCATGCGCCGTCGCCTGGGCCGGCGCTACCCCCTCGACCAGTTCCGGGCGGCGCGCGACGCCCTCGACCCCCACCACATCCTCTCCAACGACATTGTCGACACGCTGCTTTCGCCATGAGCCAGCCACACACAGCACGCCGCAAAGGTCATCCATCGACCTCGACTTTCATGAATAGATACATGGGAACTTAACACATACCAGTACAATGGTCCCAGGTAGAGGACTATCGCAGTAGTCAGCTCGCTCTCTTCTCTGAATCCAATGCACATCATCTGAAAATGCCCCAACTGCCGCCAATCACCAGCGATCTCGTGCCATGGGCGCGATGGGCGGCGATCGCGCGGGCCACGGACGCCGAGGCCGGGGCGGGGGCCGCGATCTCGGCTGTCAGGACGTTCCTGGACGAGCGTCACGACGTTACGAGCCCCCAGGCAGTGCTCCTGTGGCTCCTGAGCCAATGGGGCCGCCCCAACGACCAAGACTCCGGTCACAATGAGGAGCTCCTCGTGGCCATTCTCGTGGTCGTGGCGGCCGCGAAGCTCCACAATGAACTCGCGCTGGCGATGCTGCGATTGGACGCCGCGGACGCCACCGCGCTCGTCCTTGCGATCGGTGCCGTCCTCCAGCATCCCGAAGGGGTCTTTGCGAGGCACGACGTCGCTTGCCATCGCCGTGGGCTGGGTTGCAGTCTCCTGCGCGTCGTCTACTGCCTGGCATCGCATAGCGGTCTGGCCGCGGTCATCGACGACGAGCAGGTGCGACGGCTTGTGGGTGGTGATTCCGATGAACTCGTACCGAGTCACGACCATGGGCGTCACGACGTAGCCCACGCACTCACCCCATTCGTCTCTGGGCCCATCGAAGCCCCTCGGACCGCCCTCATGCACCACCGAGTGGGACGACACGTACTTGAAGTGGCCACGGAGATCGCCGTCAAGCAGCAGGCGACGTTGGTGAAACACGTCGGCAGCTGGGCGGTGGACTCGCCACTCCCAGACCCCCAAGACCATCCTCTAGTGATCATGGCCAAGGGCCTCGTCGCCAAGATAGCTGATGGGATCAAGCAGGCGAGTACAGCAGAGTTGGAGAGCGTCCGGGACGGCGAGGTCGGCGTGTGCGATTCGGATGATGCCCTCATGGCGTATCTTGGTGCGCCGATCGGCACCCCCACCACCTCCGAGGTGCTGGAAAACCCGATCCGGTCCGATCAAGCGTCACATCCGCTCCCGATTCTGGCTGCCGAACTCAAGGCCGGTGTCGTGACCACGCAGACGATCGAGACATTGCTCAACGAGTCGAGGACGATCGACCAGCTCCCCCTTCTCGCTGTGCATGTCGAGTCGCTCCTGGAGCTCCAAGCCCGACTTGGCCGGTTGTTAGCTGACACGGTCGACGGAGAGGTTCGCTTCGGATGGGAAAAGGAAATCCAAAAGGTATTCAACTCACTCACCCAGGACGAAAACCACGACTCGGAGCTCATTCCGCTCCTGAGACTCGCAGGACTTCATCCCCAGGAACTCCGTCATCGACTCCTTGAGGTCGCGTCCGCTTCTAAACTCCAACACACCAAGTTCATCCGGCTGTTGCACCTGTGTCCATCGCTCTCGACAATGGAACTGAAATGCGGAAACAGCCTGATGCAATCCCGCCCCGAGTCGATGATTGGTGCCCTCCGAATTCTGCTCGACGAGCGCCTTCGCAGCCCCGGGGCTCCGCACAAGACCGAAGACCCACTGATCGAATTCATCAGTGGCTTATACGTTCATTATGAAGATGACAAGACCCGGAACATGGACGATCTGAGATCTGTTGCACTCTTCGAGGGCACAGTCGTGTGGGCTCTCAATTCCGTCTCACTGGAACAGGAGCCCTTTGACTATTCACTCCCTTGTCGTGTCTTGCGCATGGTGACGTCGGCCATCGAATCCATTGTCAGCAAGGGCAACAAGTTATCCCTCACATTGGTATCAACAATCTTGACTCGGACGCTCCGTTTCTACAAAACACCACGAAAACAAAATGCGAATTTGGAGTCCATCCAACTTCGCGGCTCCTGCATCACGCTGGTCTGGCTCCTGATGGGATCGCATCCGTCACTGGTGCAGGCGGTAGTGTCGAAGACTCCAAGTGTCTTGGATGACACAGACATGGCGATGAAGGTGCTCTTGGAGCAACCTCCCCCACAAAATGTCGCCGAGTCTCTGTCAGATTCCCGTTTGCCCCACCAAAACATTCAACGCACTCAAGATGCAGTCGCGTGGCTGTTGTGGTCATGTATCTGGGATCGCTGCTTTGGTCGAGACGGAGAGGGTCCCAAGACAGCCTTGTTATCTGTGTGGTCTGCGACCGTCGGTGCCGTGGGGCAAGATCAAATTGACGGCAGGGTGCTCATTTTGAACGAAGTCGGGACGATCATGTTCGAGGCAAGTGAGGAAGTGCTCGCATTCGTATCGCAAACCCTCCAGGGGCTCTTGGAACACGCCTGCCCGACAATGCCCTTGTCGCTCATCTCTTCAAGCCTGGAGTCTCGAACATTCATCCCATCACCTAATGTCCTCGTTCTCCACCACATCCAGCGATGCTGGGCTCTCGTGCTCACTCGCAGTGGCCTCTCGGCCGACAAGAACGCGATCACTTCGATGCTCGCACGGTCATTCGGCTTCATCGACAGCGCCATCGAGGGCAGCCAGGGGGATCTGCATGGTTTGCTCTATTGCCTTCGGGCTACGGTGCAGTTGAAGCTGTTGGTGGGATCGATTTCAGCAGCGGATGCAGCTCTCTCCAAGCGCATCGAAATTGCCATCTTCCGTGCGCTCCATAGCCTCCAGAAGGTGGTCGTCGACAGACCGGAAGACGCCTTGTACTCGCAGGCGTTCGTCGCCGAGCAACTCGCACACGTTGGTGTCATTGATGTGGAGGAGATCCGGGCGTTTCTTGTAGTGCAATCACGCAAAGCGTGACCGTAAGGCCCGTTGGGTGACATGTAGCGCCATCTCATGAACGATCGTGGCTTTGTTTAATGTCCGCTGTTCGTAGGCAGGAAAGGGAGTGCGGAAGGAAACAGGCACGACGAGAAAATGGACGACGCATCGGGTGTACAGCGGCCCAACGGCTCTCTCCATTGTTTAATATTTGTGCATCGTTTGGGATCCTCACAAGTCTGCTGTTTGCTTGGGCAGTGCCATGAGCTCCTCCCCGGCGGCCAGTCGCTCCTCATCTTCCGTTGCCCTTGCGACAACGGTCATCGTTGCATCTGGAGTCGTCAAGCGCATCCGCTTGGCGTAGCGCCTGCGAAGAGCCGTAAAGTAGTCCCGGGCGACGGCGTCCTCGACGTGGTCCAGCTCGAGGCGGAAGAGCGCGATGGCATTCGCCTCCTCCATGAGCTCGCTCTGACGCTTGAGCTCGGCCGAGATCGTCGCCGCGAGCACGCGCAGTTGGGTCGCCGGTGCGTCCTTGTGGGCCTCGAGCAACGACGCGAGGCGGCGCTTGTGCTGCGCCTGCGCCGCGGTGTTGGTGGCATCGACCACGAGGGGCTCGGCGCTCGCGTCGATGTCGCGGCCCCCGCTGCCGTCAACCACGAGCGCCGGGACCGGGGTGGCCGAGAAGATCCCGACCGAGACCCCGGTCGAGTTGGCCAGGAGCCGGAGCCACCGCGGGGAGAACCGGAGCATCCGCCAGCAGGCCACGAAGGAGAACTTGGAGCCCTGCTCCTTGACAAAGAGCTCGACGGCGTCGTCGATGAGCTGCTGCTCGTGCTCCGCTTCGAGCTCGACGAGATCCCCCGTGGGGAGGACGGCGGGGGGCGTTGGAGAGTGAGCTGAGGCCGAGGTCGGGGTCGGGGTCGAGACCGCGGGAACAACAACGGGCTCGCCGATGCCATTGGTTGTCGGTCCCCGCGGTGGAGTCCCCGCGGCCGCGGCGTGCACGCGGCTGTAGATGATCGCAAAGCGCTGGACGTCCCGGTTGACCCGGGACCAGCGGATCTTGAGCCCGCTCACGGGGCGGTCGACGGTGGTCTCGAGCTCGGCGAGGAAGAGCTGGTGGACGACGTTCCAGAAGGCCGTGGCCTTCTGCTCCGGGTCGTGGGCGAGGGCCCCATCGCTCGCGCAGATCCACGCGCGGCACAGGGCCTGGTCCTCGGCCAGAGTCCAATTGGTCTTCTTGCCCATGGTGGTCGACAAGTCTTAGAAATGGGCGATTTCTAAACTGGCATTGGTTGGGGTGTGTACTCAAAAACGGTGAGGTCCCTCGTTGGAGTGATACTCACAACGAGGGACTGTGGCGCCAACAGAAAACTCGTCATCAACACCTCAAGATGTCGTCCTGGGTCGGGACGGCGGCGGCCACTGCGCTGGCCGTTGGGGTGGCCGTGCCGATCATCTACTACCGATGGCAGTATTCCATGTACGTTGGGTTTCGCGCGGTCAGGGACCGACGATGATCGAGGCTCAGTGGCACTTGTGTGTGTGTGTGTGTGTGTGTGTGGCCCCAGCAAGTCACAGGAGCGTGAGGATGCGCTCAAGCTCCTCCGTAAGGTCGAGCTCATCGTCGCCGAGGTGACGGTGCGGTTGACGCACATGGAGAATCAAGCCGAGGACTTGGTCGCCAACGAAGCCTCGCCTGCCCAAGACGGCGACGACGCGGCTGCTGCCGATGGCGGGGAAGGAGAATCCCAGTCGACGCTGAACTCATGTGCGTCATTGGCATGCCGTTGGTTGGTGCCTGGATCGTTGCAACCTTGTAACCGATGGCTCGCAGATTACCACTTCGACTCGCAGGGCAACAAGCTCAAGACGAAGTGGGATACGTACGACGTCGATGCGGAGCTGGAGAAGCTCGACGAAGACGAGAGCAGCACCAGCGCCGCCAGTTCCGCCTTGGCCTCGGTCTCGCGCATCGCCCCCAAGAAGCCTACCGCTACGATGGACAAGTCCAAGCTTCTGACGGCCGTCGCAGGGATCGAGCGCGAATTCGAGGCCGTCCTCGAGTTCCTCGACAACGTCCGCGGAGACGAGACGGTCAAGGCGGCGCGGAAGACCATCGCCTCGCGCATCACCAAGGAGCAGTTTTCTCGAATCGACCAACTCCGCAAGCTCCTTGCTTGACTTGATTGATTCGCGCAAACTGGCCATGGATGACGCACAATGCGATCGGTCACCCTGTAATTTGAAATAGAAAAATTCTGCCTCGTGCATCGACGTGCGCTTCCGTGTCCAGAGTTCTCAAGCTACAGGAGCTGCATCACAGGACGAGAATTGCGTGTCCATCGTGGGGTTTCAGAGGATCCTGGTGTAGTTAATTCATCGAGCCTCTGTATTTCTGCTATAGAAGGCTGCGATTTCACATGACGGCGATTTTCCTGGTGTGATGCCGGATGGAAACTGCCAAAACGAGCCATAGATTTACATTTTAAAAGGGTGCCATCAGTGTCGTGTCCACGGATGGAGCTCAACAAGAACAATCAGTGTATGATGAACAACCAGCGTATGATTTCTTGCGCATAGAAAAAAAATGGAGCTCTGCGCTGCTGGTACACGAAGAGAATTATTCACTTGGCAATGCGATTATCTCTTGGTTTGGCAATCGCGTTCGCGGTCGGGGCCATCGCAATTACACACGTGCCATTGAGCTCTACGCGGTGCATTTGACGATGGTTTTGACGAACTTGTCATCAAATGGGTCCATTTGGACCTCATCAATTGTACCTTGTCAGACATTTTAATTGTTACATTGAGACGCGTTTTGGTTGTTGGGATCACACAAAACGCACAAGAAGGAAACCAAGAGCATGAGTGGCCGGAGTGCGAGCAGAAGTCGGAGTCGCGCTCGTGGGCGCGGGCGTGACGGCGATCGCGATGGTGATGGCGGCTCGCGGGGGCGTCGGTTGCGCTCTCCGTCCCCTGTGGCGCGACGCGGGCGTCCACATTCTCGGAGCCGCAGCCGCAGCGGAAGCGTCGATTCCCTCGGCCGACAGCGACGCGATGGGGGTGGTAGGGATCGGAGCCCCTCGCGCTCTCGCTCTGACCGTCGACGCCCCGCGGGTCGATCCCGTAGCGGGAGTCGGGGCCGCGACCGCCGTCGGGCCTCGCCCCCGCCCCCGTCACCCCCACGCCGACGGGATCGCTCCGAGGATCGTCCACGTCGGCAACGGCCCCGTGCGCGATCCCCCTCGCGCTCACGGTCCCGCTCTGGCGATCGACGCCGCGGACCCCCTTTCGACCGTCCCCGGAACGTGCGCAATCGCATGCCCCATGCGCAGGCGGATGATTTCTTCGAGGAGCGCAAGCGCGATCGCGAGGCCATCACGTTCAGCATCTGGGCCGACATCCCGAGTCCCCCGCCGCCGGCCCCGAAGGCGCCCAAGAAGAAGAGCGAGGCGGTGCACAGTAAACGACGCTCGCCCTCGCCCAAGCCACCGTCGTCCCCATTGTTGGCCTCGTCGTCGTCGTCATCGAGTGCCAGCGAGAGCGACTCTGAGGACGACGGCGATCGCCGTCGCGGCAGAAAGCGCAAAGCCAGCAAACGTCGCACGTCGTCCTCACGGAGCAAGACATCGCGACACAAGAGCAACAAGAAGAGCTCACGGAGCAAGTCGCGACGTCACAGCCGCCGTGAGGGCAAGAGCAAGCGGCGAGCACGCCGACGGTCACCATCGTCGTCGTCCTCTGCGTCTTCTTCCGCCGAGAGCTCGGGTGAATCCGCATCAGAGTCGGATAAGGACGTGCGTAAGCGCCGATCGCGCAAGAACTCGGCGGCCCTGAGTGATCTGGATGACCATGAGCGCCGGGAGGCGGAGAAGTTCAAGCAGGCCGTGCAGAAGTCCCACCTCCAGCAGGGTGGCGAGAGCGATGAGGACATAGGTCCCCAGCCACTCGTGCAGACCGAGGAGGGCGGTGCATCGACCCTCAACTATGGCAAGGCCCTGCTCCCCGGTGAAGGCGCAGCCATTGCCCAGTACGTGCAGAAGAACATGCGCATCCCCCGCCGTGGGGAGGTCGGCTGGAACGGCCAGGAGATTGAGAGCCTCGAGAATCTGGGCTACGTGATGAGCGGCAGCCGGCACAAGCGCATGAACGCCGTGCGGCTCCGGAAGGAGAACCAGGTGTACACGGCCGAGGAGAAGCGCGCGCTGGCGCTGATCAACTTTGAGGAGAAGCAACAGCGCGAGAACCGGATCATGAACGAGTTCCGCGAGATGCTCACCGAGCGCCTGACCAAGAAACACGGCTCGCGGCTCGTCGAGGACATGGAGAGCTCGACCAAGGCCATGATGCAGCAGCAACAGCAGCAGCAGTAGCAATACAGTATTAACCTGGAGCCACGGTGATGAAACAGGACGTCCAATACAATTAACTCATGTACACATGTCGCATAATTGTCATTGTGATTATTGCTGGCTCGCTTGCTCGACGGTGCCACAAAATCTGGTTTTTCTGCTGTCGTGCACAGTCAACACCAATGAAGCGCGTGGGGATCGTCGGCGGCGGGGCCGCGGGCGTGAGTACGTGTGGGCCGCGTGTGTGCACTGTACGCGCACGTTGCCTAGTGGACATCGATCGAATCTCACGCGCGTGTGGCGTCTGTTGCAGTCGCGGCCAAGTGCCTGCGGGAGGCCGGGCACTCGGTCGTGGTCTTCGAGAAGGGCGCCCAGGTCGGCGGCGTCTGGCGATACACCGACGCCACCAACACCGATGCCTCCATGTACAAGGTCTGTCTGTGCGTGGATGCGTGTGGTTGTGGTGCTTGCATTGGCAGCGCATCGTGGCGGGCAGCGCACTGACGGTGACTGGCTCTGTTTCTCTAGTCGCTCCGGACCAACCTCCCGACGTCCGTGATGCAGCTCGATGATTTTCCCTTTCCACCGACGGTCCGGAGCTTCCCATCGCACACGGCGGTCCTCGAGTACATCCAGCGCTACGCCGAGCACTTCAAGGTCCGACCCCATTGAACTTGGAGACGCCATGCGACGTGGTTGACCCTCACTCGTTGACCTGAGGAGTGCGCAGGTCCTGGACGTGACGCGGTTCCACTCGACGGTCACGGGCATCCGCAAGACCAGCGACGAAGAGCACCGAGCCGACCCCGCACAGCGCGGGTCCTGGCGCGTGGGCGTCGCCTCGCGGGACCGCGGGGTGTATGAGGAGGCCGTGGACAAGGTCCTGATCTGCAATGGGCACTTTGCCGTCCCGGCCTTTGCCCCCGTTCGGGGCGTCGAGCATTTCAAGGGCATGATCCTGCACTCACACGACTACCGCACCCCGGATGCCTTTGTGGGCAAGGTAAGAGGGGAAACACGTGCGACGCTGTGGGCCACGCACAGTCCAATTGATGTTTTCCATCATGACTGAAAAAATGCTGTGACCAATCCGTCCCGGTGATGCAGAGTGTCTTGCTCATTGGCAAGGGCCCCTCGGGGCAGGACATCTCACTCGAGCTTGTTGCCGCGGGGGCGAAGGAGGTGATTGTTTCGTTTAAAGAAGAAGACGAGGCTCCGGCTGGGCCCGACAATGACCGAGGCGCCGAGCCGCGGGTGCTCAAGGGGACGATCTCGCATGTCGCGTCGAGCGGGGACGTGGTGTTCAATGACGGATCGGTCATCCCCGCCCCCGATGTGTTGATGTACTGCACAGGCTACTTATACACGGTCAAGCATCTCTTGCCGTCAAGTATTCTCTATCCGGAACTTGATGTGCAACGTCTCGACGCGTTGACGAGCGACCATCGCAGGGCATTGGAGGCGGCGACGGCACAGGGCTCGATCCTGGCGCCATTGTACAAGCAATTCTTCTCGATCGAGGAACCGGACATCGCATTCGTGGGTCTCCCCTTCAAGAACTTGCCGTTCTTGTGCTTTGAACTCCAGTCCAAATGGGCCGCGCGGGTGTTTGCAGGCGAGGTGCCGTTGCCCTCACAACAACAAATGTATCAGAGCCTTGTCGACGAAGTCCGGGCACTTCCGTTCCCCATTCGCAAGCTCCACCAACTTGGTGGCGCGCGGCAGGCGAAGTACTTTGAGTAAGTGCCCTTATACGACAGGGTGGAAATAGTGTCGGAGCTCATCCAATTGTACGCGCTCAACGCAGTGAACTGGCCTCAATGGCCGAGGCCAAGTGCGATCCCCAGGTCCAAGCCATGTTTGCGGACGCGGGGATGCTCCGTAGTACGTACCCGCTGTACTATCGCGAAGCCGAGTACACGAAGAACTCGGCAAGTGGTCGGTGGCAGCGTCGGCTTTCGCATCCCCACCCAACACACGATGGCGCCAAGGCCCGCGAGGATGTGCAGCACTTTTAACCAGCGATCGAGGACTTGAACAGCTAGAGAATCGGAAGGACCATACAGCAAATGTGCATTTCATTCCCCCGTCGTGGGGATAAATTAATGTGCAACGTCGAGATTTCCAACAGGCAACTCTCACGGTAGTGTCGTGAAATTGGACTTGGGGCCCTCGCGTCCATCGGTGCCCCACTCGGCGACGCCGGCCACCGTGAGGAAGTACGTCAGATTCGACTGGAGACCCGTCACGACCGCGTGCGTCTCTGTGCCCCGGTAGACCTCGATCTTGTTCAGCCGCAGCGAGTACGCGACCACCTTGTCGATCGGTGACCAGGACGCATTGACCGCGTCCCGGGTGACGTTGTTCGCCACCGGGGGGTCTTCGGGGACGTCGATGGTCAGATACGTCGCTGCGAAGGCATCACATTCGTTTTGATCCCGTTAGTTTGCTCCTCCCCCACACACGAGCTCCCGTCCGTCCATTCATCATCATCGTGCCCAAAAATCCAAACAGGGGACGTACGTATGACATCGAGGTACGACCCCCACCCCCACGCGGCGTAGCCCTGGACGAAGCACGCGAGGGTCGCCGACTGAGCGATGGCCGCGAGGGGCGTCGGGAAGCGCGTGAACGGGAGGAAGAAGGCCCCGAGCATCGTGTGGTGAAAGTGGAAGTCCGTGTGCGGAAACAGCGCCCAGGACAGCAGCACCGCGATGATCACAAACGCATACCACACGACGTAACGCCGCCAGAGGCCCTTGCGGTAGAGCTCCCGGAAGAACTGGAACGCGCACACAAGGATGAAGCCCACGACGATCACGAGCACGATGTAGGTCCCGACGACGGCCGCGTTCTGCTCATAGCCACCCAAGTCAATGTTGAGCCACGGGACGTACTCGATCATGTTGAGGTTGATGAGCACGTGGAAGGGCACGAGGTAGCAGAGCCCCCAGAGCACGATGCGCTGTCGGACGTTGAGCGTCCGCCACTGGGCAAACGTGTGCACGGGGGCGATGTAGTAGAGCCACGATGAGGCCGCCAGGAGCACAAACACCTCCCCAAAGGCCGAGATGGTCATGTCCGCGTAGTCGGTGCTCCGGGGCTGGCCGACGAGGCGCACGTAGAAGAAGCCCCACGCGACGAGGAGCGCATAGAGCCATGCGGGGTTGGTCCGGGGGACAAAGGCGTAGCCGAACAACAGGACAATCCCGAGACACAGGATCGGCCACGTGAGGTCCGTGCAGAAGCGACTCGGCGCGGCCTTGAACTCGAAGGTCTTGGGGAACCACGTGAGGTAGGCCTTGGAGGTGACGCCATTGGCCGTGCTCGCGGGGAACGAGTTGGCGGGGCCTGGGGGGCACCACCACGCACGAGAGATCGCCCCGAATGAGTCGGACGGGGCGTTTCGCTGGCAAACATGCGAGCTTCCCACCTGAGAACCGAAAGAGCGCACAGCCGCCATTGTGCCCGATGACCCCCGCGTGAATGGCCGCGCGGCAGATCCGCGAGTCGGCGCTGATAACCCATAGTCGCATTAGATGTGTGAGGGACGCACGCACTGCCTGCCTCTCCTGCAACGACGTACGACATACCGATAAGGCCCCGAGCCGTAGACGGCGAGGGCCGTTGACTGGTCTGTCAGCAAACAGCAGCAACCACCACATGATCAGTGCGATCAGATCAGATGCGTTTCCCACGACTCTGCCGATTGAGCTCACCAAGTGCGCAGCGCGAGCGGCAGCGAATGGCCGACCACTCGGTTTCGAAGGGTCGGCAGTCGACGCCCCAGAGCCCGCAGCTCGTCCCGAAGCCCCAGTCCCGGCAGCCGAGGAACTCGGGGGCGCCGACGGCCGCGCCATCGTCGCCGGTCATGGTCGCCGCGAAGAAGCTAAAGTAGATCAGCAGGATGAGCGTGCCGACCGTCGCGGCCGAGTAGGTGATGGCGATCCAGTGGGCCCGGGCCAAGCCCCCGAGGGCCTCCCGGATGGGCCGCGGCGGGGCCCGGCGCTTGCCGCTGGCGTCGTCGTCGTCTTCGTCTTCGTCATTGTGGTTGTTGCTGCCCACCGCCGGCGCGTGGTGGCCGCCGCCGCTCTCGACCGTGTGGAGCGTGCGGAGGGTGAGAGACCCGCCCGAGTGCAGCGGCAGGTGGCCCCCGGGCATGGGGCTCTCGGTGCTCGGGGGCATCTCGCTCAGGACCGACGCGCGCGACTGCGTTTGCTGCTGCTCCTGCTGATGATGATTCGGCGGCGGCGCCGGCGACTGGTCCCCGACGGGCGTCGTCGCCCGCCGCCAGAGTTGAGCAACAAAGCGCGTCGCCATTTACGACGACGGGGGCTCAAGTGTGTGTCAGCATGTGAGTCAGTCGAGTGTCGAGAAAGGGTGGTTTCGTAGAACACCGTCTCTTGATTGGTCATAATTATAGCCAATCACAGACTCATGCGCCGTGGATTGGCTGAAATGCTGTCGCTTTGACGTCACATAGCGGAGCTCTTTGACTTCAACGTCTGGATCTGACTGAGTTGCAATGAGGAAGGACTCAGTGCGATTGCACCGATGTTTCCAGACGCAGCAGCGGTGTGGCAGGATCGTTTCACCACTTTGATTGGTGTCATTCATATGCATAGTCAACCACCATATCGATCATACAACGTTGCGTAAGCCTCCGCCTTGGCGATGCAGACAGTCGCTCAATAAAAGTGGCAGACAGATACCGAGAAGCTACCGAAGGGCTTTTCTGTGATTCGGATGGAAATTCACTGCGGCATGCGCTATGCCGATGCATCTACGAGCCTTACGCGTTGGATCTGTTGGAGCAGGGAGGTACATTCACATGTCGGAAGCTGTATTCTGGTGGAGAAACGAGAGACCTTCTCAAGAACGAGGCGGCGACTCGGAATTGATGAATTGGAAATTGAGATCGTAGGGTCTTCCACCCCCGTAAAAGAGTGAAAAGTGTGGCCGAACGGTGCTGCATTTGACGCCTGGATCCCGGGCGTCGTTTTTTTCTGCTTCGCCTCATGTCTGTGAGTCGTTTACGAAAAATCCCTACAAGACGTCAACGAGTTTGGAAACCTCATACCGTATCTGCGTCGAGTCTAGGTTGAATAGGCCGGTTCGAGTTCATTCTGTAATGCAGTACCTTGTTTTTTTTTGTCGAGGTGATTAAACTCGTCTCTTTAATCAATGCCGATCGGAATCGTATCGCTGCAGCGCCCTGCTTGTGAACCATTTGGTGCATCAACGACCTAATATTTGTTTTCGCTTAAATTCCAAGGCCTGCCCGACAACTTACTATGGCCGCACTCTTGGTCCTACTTGTCAAAAATGCCAAACATCTACATCTACTCGGTTGGCATTTTGTGCAAATGAGCCTCCAACTGCTCCAAAGTCGACGCCGCAGTGTCGCGAACGTCAGCGTCTCGTTCCGCATCGATTGACATAAGCGGTCGAACAAACTCAATCGTGCTTTCGGTCGTGCTCCGATCATCCAGCAGCGGAACCAGGTAGGCCAACGAGCGCAACGCCCGAAACCGTAGATTCGGGGTTGTGGACGTGCACTCCGCCACGACAGATTCGATCACTTCACGCAACTTGTCGGTTGCCTTTAGCTCGTTGGCCGTACACTCGATCGCGAGCAAGGCAGTGACCCGGCCATTGAACGTCGACTGAAGGCACTGTGAGATTCGTGGTAGCGCCTTAGATACCAGCCAATCTGATCCCATCGATCGCGCCAACGTCGGCAATGCACTGCAAGCAGCAGCGCGAACTTCATGAATGGCGTCGCTGAGGAGCTCTAACGTGGCGTCCGCAAACTCATTCGGAACGGATGATCGCTCACACTGCTCCGCCCAGGCGCCAACACAGTGCACAAACTTCACTCGGACCCGCCATTGCCCAGACGTTCGAAGCACCTTGACGGCTGGAACTAGCATCACTGAAATTGTTGGTGATGAGTGATCGCAGTGCCTAGCCATTTCCTCGAGTAGTGAGGCGCGAACATTCGAATCTTGAGTTTCATCAAGGATCTGGGTGAAAATTGGCACCAGATCATCATAGCAGGAAGAAGGAAGCAACTGCAAGGTTTTCCCCACTGACTTGGCCAAAGCTAACCGCACAGCGACCGATAAGTCGGTCGAGAGTCCATACGTCCCCGGTAACAGCGATCGAATGATCTTTGCCTGCGCAGCAATGACGTATTCTGACTTCGTCCCATTTCCAGGTGAATGGGCCTTGATCTCGATGCCCTCCAACTCAGCTGCAACATCTTCAACAGAGGACACATCTTGCGATGACATCCCGGTCTCGGAGTTTTCGTGATTCCGAGCTTTCGCCAGTTCGATCAAAGCCTGCCCAAGGTCAAAGAGAGACTCTGCACATGTCCGGCGGATCTCCACGGTCGGATCTCGGACCATACCGACGAAATGGTCGACAAAGACGTCCATGTACTCTGGTCCAAAAGCCACGCAAAACTCTGGCAGAGTCTTCGCGGCTTCCAAGCGTACCTGCCATGACGAGTCTGATGTGTATGTGTTCACCATAGGGACCATTTGACAGTTCAAAAGCCGAAGCGTCTGATCAGCGACGTCCGGGGTTGACTCTTTGGAGGCATGAAGGATGCGCCTCAAGTCTCTTGCCAACCGAATGCAGCTCTTCACCGCAAATATCCGTACAATGTCGTGGCTGTCTGCTGTTGCCTTCTCGAGAAGTTGAACGCCCCATTGCGCTGTTGCCGAGCCACCGGAATTCACAAGATCTCCGATGATAGACGCAATGGCCCGACGCACAAGCGGATTGTCATCGTTGCACATTCGGTCCAGCATTCCACGCAACTGAACGCGAAGATCACCAACAACACGCGGGTAAACGAGCGGGAGGAGAGCGACAGGTACAATGCGCGCTGTCGGGCTCGGGCTGATGCTCAAGCGGCAGATCATTGGGACGATCATCTCCAGCACATCCCGGTCGGTCATAGCTTCCATTGACACCCGGAAGGCATCCACCATAACATCCCACGTCGCATGGTTTTCAATGATCGACAGGCACTCGAGTACATGCGTGATGACACTCAACAACAGCGTGTATCGTGTCGTGTGCACAGGGTCTTCATCAGCTTCATCACTGGGGTGGGTATCAATGTGCTTCTGCATGAGCGCATACCGTCTGGCCAGCCAACCCAGAAACTGGATCGTGCGGATCACAATACTTTCTCCCTTGTCTTCATAGTCGTGGATCGAGGCGAACAAATTCAACAAAAATTTGCGCTCGTCGCACATCTCGTTGTTCCGCTCCTCGCTCATGGCCTTTGCCTCTTCAACAAGTCGTACATCAGCGTCCTCGATGGACACGATCAGGCTCTCCAAAGGGTCATACGCCTCGGGTCCACTCAACGGCGAAATGTGCTCGGACGTCAGATGCTGAAACAGCGCGACGACGAGGATCTTGGGCATCACCAGCACGGCCTGGTGGATTTTCAGCTGAAAAACTCGAAACGACATGCGATCCTGCTCGGGAATGGGCCGTTCGGTCTTTGGTTGACGGATGTTCATCGAGAGCTGCTTGCGGAGCTGGCGGTAATCGTCTTGCGGGACGAGAATGAGCTGCAGCTCCAACGGTCGTGCGGCTGTTTCGATCATACGCAGCGTCTCCTTGTGAGTCAGATGCGTCACCGGGGTCCCGTTCAGGGTGACCAGCCAGCTTGATCGCTGGATCGAGGCCCGTTCCGCGGCGCCCCCGGGCTTGATGTCGACCACGATGGTCCGCTATAGGACGCGATGCATACTCGTTAAAAACGACCCACACACCAGGATCAATGTCAGCAACGTCCGTACCTCCAGGATGTTCTCGACAGTGAGACCCAAAGGTCCCGCGGGGATCGTCGCGCGATACGGATCGCTCTCGAGGCACTTTCCGGGTTGCGCGGGATCCAGGTTGTGCCCCACGACCCGGCGAAAGTCACTCACAACGCGATGCTCGTTGAGGAAATTATTCACGGCCGCGTCGAGGTTGAACTCGGCCGTCAGCAAGAGGTCCACGAGCACCTTCTTCTCAATGCCCTCGGCGCCGATCGCGTCCATCATCGACGCCGTCGCGTGGCAGAGGACCTGGAGGCCGTACTTGGGCTCGCACGTGCCATTCTGCGGGTTCGGTGCGTCGTCCATGCGGACGTCGCCGTCCTCCTCGAGCTCGGGCATCGGCACCGACTCGCTCCGACGGGGCCCGGGTCGGCAGACCTCCTTTTCGGGGCTTGAGGGGGCCTTGGTGGCCTTGGGTGGGCTCGAAGCCATCAACGCAGTCGGCACTGGCGGCGCGGGGACCGCGGCGGCATGCGGGTGCGCCGCGTCCGGGGCGCGACGCAGGCGCATCGACGACGGCACGACGATCCGCTGTAGTAGCAGGAGGAGGAGCGACAAGCACACACAACGCCTCGTGAGTTCCCACGCCACTCCAGTCCCGTTGTCGCGTTTTCGAGTACTACCTCCTTCGAGAGCTCCTGGACAATGTGCGCGCAATTGTGCTCGTTGATGACCGTGTCCCGGAACGACAAGAGCACGTCCGACTTGTGGATCCCCGCGCGGGCCGCGGGGCCCAGGGGGTCGACGTGCTGCACGACCGCCCGCCCAAAGACATTGCCAATCTGCCAGCGAAAGTGGCCGTCGACCATGATCACCTCGTACGTGCCCGGGGCGAGGAGGGACTCGAGTTCGGCCGACGACGGTGGCGTCGACGATGCGCCATTGCCCCCGACGACGGGGCCACCGGCAGCACCGGCACTGGCGCTGTCGGTGTGCGGATGTGGGGTCAGTGGCTCGAGGGGATGCTGCGCGACGGGCTTGATCTCCGGGGGCTCGGTCGTCGACGTCGTCGCGGGCGCGGGGAAGAGCTCATTGTGCTCGGGCCGGGCCACGCTCTCGTTCGTGTCGGCCTGTTCCAGGACCTCGTCGTCGTCGTCGTCATCGTCGTCGTCATCGTCCACGTCAACGTCGCGGTCCTGGGCCGCGGCGCCCTGATGGTGCTCGGCAAAGTACATCTCGACGGCCTTGGGGAGGTTGTTGCGGGTCCGCGCGAGGAGCCCGCGGATCACATCCCGCGAGACGTCCCCGCCGAGGAGCTCCTGGAGCTCCTGGGCCGCGGGGGGCCACTGTGCCTCGTCCTTGTTCGAGGCGGGGGCGGCCCCAGCGGTCGCAGTTGCAGTCGCGGTCGTAGGCACCGCAGCGGCGGCGGCGGCGGTGGGCGTCGTTGTCGTCGTCGTCGGCGGCCCTTGAAAGTAGAGATCGACGGCCTTGTTCGGGTCCCCACCGGCGGCGGCCAGGAGCTCGAGGATCCGCGCGCGGGTGAGCGCCGTGTCGCTCGGGCCGATGATCGCGCGGATCGCCTCGACGGCCGCGTCGTCGTCCCCGCTCATGTGAGTCACGTCGATTCACGCGCGAGATCGTCGTGGGGCACGCAGCGTGCGTTGAAAGAGCGAGCGAGGGGGGGGGGAGGGGGCGGGAGCTGCCGAGTGCCGAGTGAGCGGGCGAGTGCCGAGTGAGCGGGCGAACCGGCGAGAGCGCGACAGAAGACTCTGCACACACACACACACAGACAGTCACCCGCACGGGTCTAACACACACAGAACAGTTCTCGCTCTTGCAGGACAGCGGCCGGGCTTCTCCAAACCGCCAGGTGGCGGCGTTGAAGAAACCGGTCCCAGACGTCGGTACGTGGAACCAGAACCGGTTACAGACCAGTACGATCGACTTAACGAGGGTGCTGTGATTGCTTGGGCAGATCCGTTCACCTGCATCCCCACCCAACGACAGCATGGCGGATGATGCCCTGGCGATTGCGCTGGTGAGTTGCCCCCCCCCTGTGCGTCGCTGGCAACGACCCAACGACGATGGGTTTCATGGAAGTCGGAAGCGATACTCACTGGCGCTGCTCGCGCGTGTGCGTGTATGTTTGTGCTGCTGCTGCCGTGCAGGGCGGGGACCTCCGCGAGAAGGTCCGGACGGCCAAGATCCTCGTCGTCGGCGCCGGTGGCATCGGTACGCGCATGATTCTTTGTGGGCACTGCGCGGGGATATGGAGTTGAATGCTCACATTGAAATGCGCATAATGCAGGCTGCGAGCTGGTCAAGAATCTCGTCCTGAGTGGCTTTGTGGACATCCACCTCATCGACCTCGACACCATCGACGTCTCCAACCTCAACCGGCAGTTCCTCTTCCGCTCGCACCACGTGGGCCAACCCAAGGCCCTCGTGGCCAAGGAGATCGCGATGGGCTTCAATCCCGCGGCCAAGATCACCGCCCACCACGGGAACATCAAGTCGAGCCAGTTTGGCATTGACTACTTTGCGCAGTTTGCCGTGGTGTTCAATGCCCTGGACAATGTCGACGCCCGCAAGCACGTGAACCGCCTCTGCCTCGCGACGAACAAGCCCCTGATCGAGAGCGGGACAACGGGGTACCTCGGGCAGGTCTCTGTGATCAAGAAGGGCGAGACCGAGTGCTACGAGTGCACGGCCAAGGTCACGCAAAAGGTCTACCCGATCTGCACGATCCGCAGCACCCCGGACAAGATGGTCCACTGCATCGTCTGGGCCAAGGAGTGCTACAAGCTCCTCTTTGGCAAGACCACCGAGTCGATGCTCTGGGAGGATCCTAATGGCGAGGACGAGTCGGCGTTTATGCACCTGGTGACCCGTCCGGACGACATGGCCTTTGACCCCTCGGCTGTCCAGGCGTATGCGGAGAATGTCTTTCGCGGGCTCTTTGACTATGAGATCAAGAAGAAGCTCGAGATGAAGGTCTACAAGACGGCCAGCAAAGTCCCCCAGCCACTCGTCTTGGATCATCTCCTGCCGAAGAACAAGGCCCCCGAGGCGACGACCATCCCCGAGTCCAAGGCCGACGGCGCAAAGCAGTGGAACGATCGCGACGTGTGGTCCACGGTCGAGTGCGCCCGTCGCTTCATCGGCTGCATTCGCCGGATCCTCGAGTCGGAGGAAACGCGGATGCACCTCGGGAGCTACGAGTTTGACAAGGACGATGCAATCGCGATGGAGTTTGTGACCGCGGCGGCCAACCTCCGCGCCGCGGTCTTCACGATCGGCATGGAGTCGCTGTACAGCTGCAAGGGCATCGCCGGCAACATCATCCCAGCGATCGCCACGACGAATGCCATCGTCGCGGGCCTCCAGGTCCTCGAGGCGTTCAAGATCCTCCGGGGCGCGCAGCCCATCGGCGAGGCCTGCAAGTACACGTACTGCAATCGCGCGTGGGACTCGCGAGGGGTGTTGCTCAACCCCGTGGCGCTGTCCAAGCCTCATGCCGACTGCTTTGTCTGCAGCAAGCGCATGGTCGAGTTGGCGATCGACACCCAGCAGACGACCCTCGGGGAGCTCGTCGACAAGGTCCTGAAGAAGAAGCTCGGGGTCAATGAGCCGACGGTCTCGCTCGGCTCCAACACGATCTACGAGGAGGGCGAGGACGCCGAGGCAAGTCTCGCGGCCAACTTGCCCAAGCTCCTGACCGAGCTCCCGGGCAAGGGCGTCCATGACCAGACGATCGTCTCGGTGGAGGACTTTTCACAGGACTTTCAGTGCGCCATCCGCGTCCTTCACCGGGACCGCGCGAGCTTTGGGGAGACGGCCACCGAGTATTTTGCCCTGGGCGGTGAGATCGCACAGGTGAACGCGGCGATGACGGCGGCCAAGGCGGCGGCCAAGGCGGCCGCTGCCGATGAGGAGATGAAGGACGGTGACGACGACGACGAGGTCATTGAGGTCGTCATGAATGTCGGGAATGGGCACAAGCGCCAGCCATCGTCGTCAGCAAGTGAGGAGCTCCCGGTTGCGAAAAAGGCCAAGGAGTGATTGGGGACAAGAAAACATGCTAAACTAACACACCACAAATACGTTGCTATACAGGCGACTATGTATACCATCGCTGGTTCCCTCACCACCCACTGCAAATGACCCCCCTTCCCCCCTGGCTCTTGTTCTCGGTAGCTTGGTCCGTCGTCCGGATACTCTAGGGTGTATACTTGGTGAAAAACACGAAAGTCTGTGGAATCCGAGGAAGGAGCGCACCGCACGCTGGACGGAGCCTGGGGGGGGGGCGACGGACACACGCAACTTCCATGGGCGCGGTCGAGGTCGCGCTTGTGCAGCAGCGCCCGCCGCCAACGCCAACGCCAACGCCTCCGACTGCCACCACGACCATAACGACGACAGCCGCAACAGCAGAGGCAACGACAGCAACGACATTGGCGACGACCACGACGGAGACGACGGTGCCGGTGGCCAACGGCCTGCGGGAGGAGGGCAATGCGGACGCTACCGCCGCCACGGGATCGAGCTCCGATGGCCTTGAGCATCCGCCGCAGTCCCGACCACAACAGCAACCGCAGGAGGAGGATGCGAAGAAGGCGACGAGCGATGACGGTGACGGAGGCGAGGAGGCGCCGTCGGTGCGAGTGCCGCGGCCAGCGGCGACGCCCGCGGGGCATGATGATCGGGGCGACGGGTCCATGGGCCTGAAGACGACGACGGTCCCAGCAACGGCGACGCCCGCGGAGGCTCCTGCGGCAGATGACACAGAGGCAATACCGAGAGCCATGCGCGCATCGGCTGGGGACGCGACCGCGGAAGAGCCCGCGCCACCCACTGCCCCCGTTGCGTCGACTGTCGATGCCACCGAACGCCCAAGCGCGAACGAGTTAAACCACGAGGACAGCGAGAGCGACGTCGAGATCATCGCTGTGCCCGAAGACGACGACGTCAACAACGACGATCCTGGCAACACCACGAGCAGCGCCACCCCGAGCAACAGCGACAAGAACGACGCTGAGGGGGCCATCGTAGAGGAGCCCGCGGCGCCTGGCACCGAGGCGAGAAGGACAAATGGCCCGACGCCGACGACGCGAGCGGAAGGGCCCTCACCAGCGGAGACAGCACACGCCCACGCCCCCGCAACAGCGACAGCGACAGCGGAGAAGGACGACGGCGACGCGACGCCTTCCACCACCGACCCGCCGACAGCATCAACAACAACAGCAACGTTAACAAAGACGACCACACCGACAACAGCACTCGGGACAGCGCCCGCCACGACCAACACGCCCGAGCCCGCGCCCACGACCCCCGAGGACACGGCCCCGGGCTCGGAGGTCATTCCCCAGGTGCCCATCGAGCGCGCGTACTCGGCCAGCACGAGCGATGTCGTGGACTCGGACGCGGGAGTCGTCGTGGTCGAGGACGACGAGGACGAGGACGAGGCGAGCGCGGCGGCCACGGCGCAGAATGGCCGCCGCCGAAAGAAGCGCTCCCGGCGCCTGGGGTTTACGAGCCTCCGACGGACGGCCCTGGTCAAGCAGCGCCGGCAGTCGGCGCTGACGGTCGCCGCCGCCGCCGCCGCTGACAAGAAGAAGGCCGAGGCATCGCGAACCAAGGCGGCCATCGGCCTCGATGACAACGACGGCGAGCGCGGCGGTAGTGGTGCTGAGGGGGCGACGGATGACCAGGCGCAGGGCGTGGGCCTGTACCCGACGCCGGCGCCCGGGATCGAGGTCCACGCGTGGGAGTGGGAATCGTGCCAGGTCTACTTTGACCCCCTCACGCAGCGCAACGTCGATGACCTCGCGCGGCTCCGTCGCGAGTGCGCCAGCCTCGTGGCCTCGAATCGCCACGTGTGTCGCCGCCTGACAATCCTCGGCGACGACGACGCCGGGCTCGGGGCGATCCTCGCGGATGCCACCACGGACCAGCTCTTCCCCGTCCGGCCGACGCGGCGAGGGCGGTACTATCGGGACGTCTGGGAGGAGGAGGACTTTCTCATCCGGGAGCGGCGGCTGAGCACGCGCTCGGGGAAGAAGCGCCCGTTCGCGGGCTGCCAGGCCGTCGCGGACAACCGCGAGCTCGTCCGAGGGTACGACGACGAGGCCTTCCACAACTACCTCGTCCATCTCGAACAACAACAGCAACAACAGCATTCGCATGCCGCGTTGCCCGAGCACCCGGGCGTGAAGGCGCCGAACGAGGATGGCGAAACCATAGACCCCCCGCGCGGTAAGTCCCGGCCCTCGACTCGGTGCAAGTTACTGATCGATCACGAGACCCTTCCGCCCATTCGCACCACGGAGCTTCACCCGGCGGCCTGCGGGGCGTGGAAGCTCAAGCATCGGGAACTGCCGGCCTTTGATCGCTGTCACCCGGCCGCGCTGGGACGGCATCGCGCGACGAGTCGCGGCAGCGAGGAATGGGCGAAGCAGCAGCCGCAGCAGGCCACCTCCGAGGCCGAGAACGGGGACGCCACCCGAAGACGAAGTCTCCGGCATGAGAGCAACAAGCCCGGGGGCCCGGAGGTCCCGATCGACGTTGATGCCGAGGACACGATGGCGCAGTTCAAGCCCCCGAGTGCCGCGCACATCGGGGACGGCGTCGAGCCACTGCCGAGTTTCGGGACGGTCGTGGACGAGGATGAGATCTCGCAGACCCTCGCGGCGTCGCTGACGAGCCTCGTGGCCCTCTCGACCCTCAACTGGCGGCAGGTGCAGACGCTGACGGCACGTGCGATGTGCCACCTCGAGACGGCGACGCTCCTGGACGCCGAGGCCGCGGTGCGGGACCGCCTCGAGCGGCTCTACCGGGAGCTCTTCCCGGCCTCGGGGGCCTCGGAGGACGACGAGCCCGTGCCCCGGCCGGGGCAGCTCGTGAGCAAGCCCAAGGACCTCATCGCCTACGGCACCGACGGGTGCGTGGGCCCGCTCGAGGAGGTGGCCGTCGCGGCGTCGATCGAGTACGGGCTCCGGCTCAAGACGGGCGACGAGGTGGACGTCCTGGACCGCAATGGCTGCTGGAACGACGGCGTCGTCCTGGAGCTCGGGGTCGAGGGCGGCAAGGTCGTCAAGTACGTGCTCGTGAGCTTTGCGACGTGGGGCGAGGACATGGTCGAGTGGGTCGCGACCGTGGACGGCCGCCTGCTCCCCCGGGGCGTCGCCGATGGCCGCGTGACGTTTGTCCTGGCCCCGACGCGCGTCCGCAAGCGCCGCCTCGAGCTCAATCAGGAGATCGCCGATGCCCTCGAGCGCACGTACCCCGCGCGCCGCCTGCGCCGGGTCTCTCGCGGGGGTGGGGCCGTGGGCCCGACGCCGCAGCCGTCGCCGTCCGGTACGAGTCACCAGGCCAAGCGCCCGCCCGCGCCGACCCCGGAGAGCAAGAAGGCGAGCAAGAAGCAACGTAGTAGACGGTAAAACAAGACGATCACACGGACACGGATGAAAAACTCGATGCTGCTTGGACACGCTTGGTCCATCCATATTTATACGCAGGTAGACGCGGGCAGGTCTCGGGCGCTCTGAGTCCGGGGCCCGGGGCACGGGGCTTTGGCTTGCTCGCCCCATTGGATTGTCGGTGGTGGCGGCGGCGAGAGCGCACGACGGCGAGCGATGGCTGCCCTCCAGCGCAAGAACTTTCGCTGTCCCCGCGTCGATGGTCACAACATCAACAGTAGCAGCAGCAGCAGCGGTGGGCGCTCGCCGAGCCGCTCCGGGGGCTCGGGTGGGGGCTGCCTCGTCGTCTCCCATGCTGAGCTGCCCCCGCGGCAGCGCAAGCGCGTGCAGGTCGGGGCCACCAACCTCACCCGGAGCCTCTCGACCTCGGACCTCCCGCCCCCGAGCAGCAGCAGCGGTGGCGAGCACGGCAGGCGACCTCCGGGGGACGACGCCGACGTCACTCGAGCGGCCATGCACGTGTGCGAGACCAACGTGGCGCTCCGGCGGGCGACGATGGCGGGCCCCTTGGGGCAGCGCCCGGGACATCTCGGGCCCTTGCCCTCGGAGCAGGCCATTCGGGGCCTCGTGGTGCTGACGGAGCAGCGCAAGAGGGAGTCCCAGACCACAGGCAAGGGCCCGATGGACCCCGTGGAGGCCAGGACACCGAGTTCCCGGGAGCGACGGCGCGCCGAGACACCGACATCGTCCGATGTGGCCCATGGCCGCGACCAGTTCGAGGATGACAACGCCCGTGTTGGCGATGAGGACGATCGCCATCAGCACCACCACCACGACACGGACCCGAAGCGCTCGCGCGAGTTCCTCGCGACCCGGCGCAAGCTTCGGGATGCCTTCGTGAACCGCTATGGCTCGGTGCGGGCCGTGTTCCGGGCCTTTGACGGCGACCGGAATGGGATGATCTCGTTCCAGCGCTTCCTGGATATGGTCGAGGCCTCGGAGGCCGGGCTGAGCCCCGAGGAGACCCGGGAGGTGTTCACCAACGTGGACACGAACGGGGACAACACGATCGAGTTCCAAGAGTTCTCCGAGATGTTCACCGCCTGCGAGTACCACGAGGCCGCGAGCGCCTATAGCCCGACCCGGGGGGGCAGCGGGGTGACCCAGGACCCGAGCTCGTCCGTGGCGCTCAAGTTCCGGGCCCCTTTGGACTTGTCCCCACGGCAGCGGGAGCGGATGAAGGCGTTGCGGGTCCGGGTCAATGGGGAGCTCCTCGAGCGCCACGGGCGGGACGTGAGCGTCCACGGGGGCAAGACCGAGAACCTGCTGATCTACGCGTTCAAGCAGTTTGACGCCGACAATGATGGATTTCTGTCCTACGAGCAGGTCAAGGCCGCACTGGGGAAGGACTACCTGCAGTTGCACATGGACGGCCCCGAGATGGACGAGATGATCCGCCTCATCGACCGCAACGCCGATGAGAAGATCAGCATGAAGGAGTTTGTGCAGTACTTTGGCGCCGGGGATCGGGAGCCCCCGACCGATCTCATCGACAATGGTCGGAAGAAGGAGCTCGCGGCGTTGCACCTCAAGGCCACGGCGCCGCTCACGCCCCGGGCCCTCGTGGACCCGGCGTTCGGGGCTACGCAGCGGGCGCCCCCGGTGACCATCGACATGGCAATCGAGGAGCCCCCCAATGATCCGGGCTGCCTCCCGGAGCAGCTCAGTCGGCGGATTGCGAGCTCGCCCATGTTCCAGCAGCCCCCGTCCGAGAAGAGGTCGACGATGAGCACCACCAGCAACAACAACAGCAGCAGCAGCACCCACCAGCGCCGCCGGCGCCACCACAGCAATCGCCTCTCGACGGCCGCCTCCATGTCGATGCCCTCGCTCGGTCTCGGCGCCACGGCTCCCCCCAACGACGACGACGACGACGCCGACCCGGGCCCGAGTGGGCGCCGCCGGCCCAAGAGCGAGCAGGGGCCCGTGGTGCGGCCCCTGCCGGTGGTCTCCCAGGACCGCTTCGCCTACTGGCGGGCGCAGCGCACCGACTGGACCCGCGTGGGCGTCGGGGGCGATGGCACGGACCCACTGTCCCCGGCCCACGCGGGCCCCCACGAGCGCTTCGCGACCACGAGCCACGGGGCCTTCAGCCCGCTCCTCCGCGGGGCCCACAGCGGGGACCTGCGACGGGAGGGCATCCCCCAGGGGGTACTGGAGGCCGAGGCCCGGGCCTCCCGCCGCGCGGCGCGCCACGAGCGCACGACCGCGCTACTCGAGGGCTTCGCCGCGGCCCGGGAGCAGGACGAGCGCCTGCGGGCCTGGAAGACCCGGGCCAAGACCCGCCTCGGGGCCGAGCGGCGCTACGCGTACCTGGACCGCGTCCACGAGGCCGAGAACCGCGTCGCCCTCCGGGAGCAGCAAATGGCCCGCCGCCATGGAGGCGTGCGCTTCCATCGGATGTGGGCCGGGAGCCCGGACTCGCAGTTCAACAACACCAATGTCACTGCCCCGGGGGACGACTAAGCCACCATAAAAAAAAACACTGTGATGAGAATGAAGGAATAGTGACCATCACGTGCAAGGATGTACACGCGGGTGGTGGTGGCGGAGCTCTCGAAGCACGCGGAGGGGGAGGGGGCGACGAGACGCAAACGCGTGCACCTCCACGGGCTCTGCGTGCACCGGGAGCGCGTCGAGCGCGAGTGCCTCGAGCGGTTCGTCCTGGACGACGGCACGGGCGTGGCCCTCGTGCAGCTCCGTGATCCGCAGGGGCTCCAAGGGCCCGTGGCAGTTGGGCAGGCGGTGCGTCGGAGGGATCGAACGGGGACGCAGAGATAGATGGATCAAGCTCATGGTACACTCTGCGTGGGCTCTTCCCTGTAGGTCACATGCTATGGTGAAGTCTGTCACTCGAGCGTCCGGACGATCGCGGCCGGCACGTGGACGCAATGGGTCCAAACGGAGCAGTACGTGCGCAAACTGGGGCGCTGTGATGGCGATCCACTGACGCTCATGTGCGTTGGCGAACGCCCCATAGTGTTCATGTCGTTGAGGACCCCAACGCCGAGAGCCTCCGGATGATCGAATGCGTGCACCTGTAAGCCGGGACCCCCTGCCCCTCAGTGAGACTTCCGGGACAGTGTTTGACCTGCCAACTCGTTTTGAATCCCGTGTGTGATAGGCACGAAACAGTCTACAGCCAGCCGATGCAAGCGCAGGCTTCCTCTCGCGCCTCATCGGCGTTCTCTCTTCCCTTGCTCGAGTTCCCCACGAGTGCAAAGGAGCTCGGACGCAAGCGGCCCGTGGAGACCCTGCAGAGCCGACCACAGACCGCGCCATCCCCGCAGCGGCTCCTCGAGATGCGCAATGGAGGCGCGGGAGGCCCCGCACAAGACAAGGTCCCCCCAGCAGAGTATCAGTTTCGTGTTGCCAGCGCAGATGCCAAGCTCCTTGAGAGTGGCGTCAAGACCCTCGAGATTCGGTACGCCGTCTTTGTAGAGACCGTGACCAGACTGGCGCGTTCGCTGACGCGTGGTGGTGATCATCTGACCAGCCTCAACAATCCCCCCTACTCGGTCATCCGCGCGGACGATCGCATCAAATTCAACGGCCGCGTCATGAGCACCGTGCTCGCGGTGCGGAAATACGCCAATTTGCGATCGGCACTCGAGATGGAGGACATCCAGCGCCTCCTGCCGACGACGACCAACACGACGATCACCACTGAGGCCGCGATTCGGCACCTGCGGCAATTTTTCGGTGAGGCCGAGGAGGCGAAGCACGGTGTGGCGGTCTTCGAAGTCCAAGTACGAACCCTCAACGTCCAGAAGTCGGCAGACGATTGGAGCAGTACGTGCGCCGAGTGCCGTGTTGCGTGTGGGAGGCATGCGAGTCTCTCACACAGGGGACGGTGGTGCAGAGGAAGTGTACCAGAAATTGGCCGCAGTGGGGTCTTCGGGGTGCACACTTCGCGACCTCCAGTTCGCATTCCCGGCGCTACCCGTGGCGCAACTGGAAGGAATTCTGGCAGAGGTACGTTTTTGGGCATCACAGACTGTGATGGGTGAACGAATAACGGGTGCTCTCGCAGCTTCAAATGGATGCGGTAGTCTACAAGGTTCGGGAGACCTTCCATTTGCTTTAGAATAAATTAGATTGCGGTGGGGCACCAGCTCGTAGGGCTCGACTTTATATCCTGGAGCGAGATTGGAGCCACTCGTGATCGCGGGCTTGCCGGAGGGTCATTCTGTCTTGTGGCTGCCGCTTGAGGAGGCTCGAGATGAAGCGCTTGGCACTTTCGGATACTACGGGCTCACTGGGGAACGTGTAGTCGACGGTCTCAACCTTTTTGTACATCTCCACTTGATTTTCAACGTGAAATGGCGTGCAGCCAAAGAGGAACTCAAAGGTGAGGACCCCGAGACTCCACAGATCGACCCGGTGGTCGTACGCGTCCCCAACCAGCATCTCGGGGCTGAGGTAGTCCGGCGTCCCACAGAAAGTCTGGCGTCGGGCGTACTGTCGCGGAGCGTAGACAGACCACCCAAAGTCAGCGAGCTTGATGGTATCGTTGGGACCCATGAGGATGTTCTCCGGCTACGAATTCGACACAATGGTTCCACATCAGAGACTGTCCCCCGCCCTCAGCCATTCAGCCACTGCAGCGTCTTACCTTGATGTCGCGATGGATGACCTGGCAAGAGTGAAGATATTCGAGTGCATCGACAACTTGAGCAATGTAGTGCATGGCAAGGGCCTCCGAGAACCGTTGCTGCTTGTTCAACTGCTTGTACAACTCGCCGTAGGGGGCGTACTCGAGAATCAGGTAGACACACGACTCGTCGTAAAAGTACCCAAACATGCGCAAGATGTTGGGATGATGGAGTCGGTATTGAATCTCAATCTCCCGCTGGAGGTTGATGACCGCGTGGTCGGCAATGAGCGGGGACTTGTAGACGACCTTGAGCGCGACCGTCACGTTCGAGTGCTTCTCCCTCGCGAGATAGACGTTGCCAAACTTGCCCTTGCCGAGATTCCGGGTGACGACAAAGTCATCCATCTCCCACTTGCGGTGTTCCATCACCCGCTCCTCCAAGGTCAGGATGGGCTTGGTGTTGTCGAGGCTCTTCCGGGTTGATCCTTCACCGACCGAGACGCGCCGTGCTGGACCGCTGAGTCCCGGACCACCGCCGTTGGTGGTGACACGGAGGGCGACACGCTGGGGCGGGCCCGAGCGGATGGCCGTCGCCGGTGTCTCGATGGTCGTCGTCGCAGGCTCAGTCGTCGACGTCGGTGGGACTCTGCTTGTAGCTACGGACGTCATTGACGTCGTCGTCGCCGCCGCCGTTGTTGCTGTGACTGTCGTGGCCTTTGCTGTTGTGGTCGTTGTTGCCGCCGAGGCCGGCTCGATGTCCTCAAAGACCTGGCTGCTCATGGCAAACTCCTCGTCCTCGTTGACCTCCTCGCTGAGCACCCGCAGGGGCCCGAGGCGGCTCTGGATCGAGCCAAACGACAGCGTTGTCCGGTTGCTCGACGTCTCGGCGTCCTCCGTCGGCGACGTGCTGGTGGACGTCGTGTGCCCCGCGAGTTCCTCACCCAGAGACTGCCGCCGGGGCTCCGCAGGGGCCGGGGCCGTTGCGGGCTCCTCTGGCCGGGGCTCGAGGAGCACTGACCGGCGCTTGGCCACGGGCGTGCGCGGGGGCCCAAAGCCCCCGTCTGAGGACGCATCCGAAGCCTCGTCATCGTCCCCATGCGCGGTATCGCCGCTTCCGCCTGTGCTGCTCCTCGCCGGACTCGGCCGCGTCGGCGTCAGCACGCGCTTGGCGCCGCCCCCGAGCGACAACGTCGTTGGCAGCAACGACGGACTGGGGAGGAGGAAGCTCGTCCGCCGCTTGTCCGGGGTCTTGGTCGTCGACGGCAGCAGCGGCAGCGGGAGGCTCCGTCGCTCGCGCTCGCGATGGTGGTGACCATTCGCCGTTGGCTCCGTCATGGCCGTTGTCGAGTCTCGTGACGGCGCTGGCGGTGAAGTCGTTGCCGACGGGGCCGCGGGTGGCGGGGCGTTCGGCTCAGGACCCCGTGCCACCACTTGCACGCGCCCGGATGATGCCGGGGCCTGGCGCTTGGGGACGCGCACACTCCTGTATCATACGTCGTCCCGCACGCACCAACACACATACGAGTAAGTCGATGATCGAGACTGCCACACTTGGGCATCGGAAACGTACCCGCCCGGAAACTGGTGCTCGCGGCGACCCGGGGGCACGACCACACGCCGCTGGATCGAGACCGTGGTGGTCGTCGAGGAGGACGAGGAGGAGGAGGACGACGACGATGACGAAGGCGCGAGCTTGGCGCGCTTGCGCTCCTGGCGCCATTGCTCCAACTGCGCGCGGCGGCTGTCGGCCATGGCGGACAACGGCGACGGCGGCGGTGGCGGCGGTGGCGGCGGTGGTGGTGATTTGAGATTCAAAACAAAATGCAAGGCGCCGCAATTTTTGAAATATTGCGGGGGCGACCGGGTAGTCACGAGGTGTCCGTCACGAAAGGAATTCCCCATGGTGATTGGACAAAATTCGGAAGAAAACGGCATCCTTCATGACGACAATGGCATCGAGCACGGAGCAATAAATGCGCATGTGATGGTCGGGATGAATTCTTCCGGGTGCCTGCCTCCATGCACGAGGATGCCAAACTTCGTCATGTTCGACAGCGGCGCTGTTTGATTTTGGGCTCGAGCTCGTTGTTTCCCAAGAACATATCGCGCATCCGAGCAGAGACCCCCGCGTCCCGTCGCACACATCAACGTGGGGCCCAACTGACCATCGTCATCATCACAC
>JAADYI010000110.1:0-31195 GCA_023338185.1 Lagenidium sp. CBS 127285
CACGAACTCGTTGGTCATCAGCCCACCTCGTCTGAGCAGCTCGTGTGGATCACAGACGTACAAGGGATCATCGGCTCGACCGTTGACCAGGAGGTACACAAACTGGGTGATCCATTCCTTCCGATAGCACTCGCTCAGTAGTGAGTCAAGGATGGAGTTGAGGTACACTCGGCCTAATATTAAACACGCAATGAGAAACCCCGATGGCTCCATTGTTATCGTCACGAGCTCCGACCAACCTGACGAAATAAATTCCTCAAGGACAATCGAAGACGGAGGGTCCCGTCCCGCATTCGTCTCCTCAACAGCGGTCCAAAATGAATCCCTTCGTGCACTACCACGTCGGGCGGCTCGATAGGAAAGTTGGCGACTGACGATTGTTGGCAACGTGAAACTGGCACTGGCTCGACGATCGTTCGCCAGAGAACTGAGCAGTTTGACGTTCGTTGGTTTGTCCAACTCGACGACGAGGTTGGGCATTCGCGTTCGCTGGCTGATTTCCACGATGTATCGCAAGGTGGTGATCGCATCAGCGTCAATCATATTTGGATCCGCATACTCCGACTCAGTTCCCTTGGTCAAGATGAGCACAGTGCTTGCGGTTTCAATTCTCGTTCTTTTCAAATCTGCAAAATTGACTGGGGAGCCTTGGACGAAGTAAATATTGGAGAAGAATCGGATCTTGGTGAATTCGTCTTCGGTCATCACCTCTGGGGCAAGAAATACGACTGCACGGGTACCACGCGTATCGTCTGTTGGGGGCGAGTCGCGAATGGTTTTAAGGAATTGAAATGTGTCGGCTGGAAATCCAAAAACGATGATATGTTGGGCTATTGTCCCCGGAGCCCCAACTGAAGCGAACTCATCATAGTCCAACCCGGCCTCCTCAAACGCATGCATCGTCGCCAGCGTGTATGTGTTGATCATGCTTTGCCTGATCTGATCCAGTTCGTTCCCAAGTGCTGGTTTGACCTTCTTCCGATCAGCAGCAAGCTGCTCCTCGGTTAAGAGGTCCATTGCCGACTTCGCCTTGCGACGCATGTTCTTACGATAGGAAAGTATTTGCTCCACAGGGATTTGAGCGACACTCTCAACAGAATTGAGTCCCTTGGCGATTGCGTAGACTTTGCAGCACAAATTTGGGTCTGCTGTCGCTCCCAACTTGAATTCCATATCCACAAACTGGACACCATCGTCGGTTAGCATTGCCAACGGTACTACATTGACTTTCTCGTACAAGAATCGTATCAAATCACCAAAAGTGAGACCCGAAAACGTCCGTGGAATATCAACGAGGTAAATTCCATGTAGATAGCCGTGAAGGTATGGTTTTTGCCATTGAACCGTGGCTTGCCGTTGGTCGATCTCGGGATGCGATTGAGTGAGCAGGTTTCGAAGCAACGTAGGCAAGCCGTACACTTCGCAGCTTCTTCCAAGGATCGATGATTTCATGAGTCCTTCAACAATCACATCACTTGCCCCCATTTTCAATATCGTTGAGGAATTCTGAGCGTTAATCACCTGAGCGAATATCGGGCAAGACGGATTCCCACGACGTAGCGCAATTGTAATGAGAGCTGTGCATTGATCTGCATATTGAGGACGCTTTGAATTGCGGTTCACCAACACAAAACAAGCAGAAGCCTCAGAAAGAACAGCCCGACGAAGGTCTTCATCAAGCATTGGAGATCCTACGAGATATTTAACTTTGTTATCCACAGTGTTCAGGATTTTTTTAATTTCCATAGTTGGTGGTTTCGTGTTCAGGATCACGATCTTTTCATTCCAATTCAAATTGCTTGGATGAAAAAACTCACTGAAGAAGGTCGACAACATTTCTACATCGATATGCCCGGTAACGACGATGTGGGGGTGCTGTTTCGCTTCAGTGTACGAAGACGAGTAGTCCGTGTGTGACGAAATAATTGTTGCGATTTTGTTCACTTGAATTGGAACGAGAATAAACGTGAGCAAGATGATAAATGCAATGAGAAACTTCCCGGTCGGGGAAACCGGTGCAATATCACCATATCCGAGCGTCGAAATGCTGACGACGACGAAGTACAAGAAATCGAGGAACGACAAGGATTGGCATTTGCACACTCGCGGGGTGCTAGGGCACTTAGAATCACAATTCTCGATCACCTGAAGGATACCGGCCGTGGATATTGCAATTGAAACAACTGTGAGTCCGGCGGCGACGATCTGCCGCTGGAGGGAGGATGTCGTGAAGTCCAAAAATCGGTACATTCGCAGAATTCGCAATGGCTTCAGACCTCGGATAGCTTCCATAATCGGATTGCTATTCACGTTGCCAACGCGCACTTTGGTCAAAAAATCAATCCACGACGGCACAAGAACAAGAAACTCGGTGATGCGAATGAAGCTCCGCAGGTAATCCAAGCGGTCATAGGCGGCATAGAGCCGAAAGAGGTATCTGTGGGCAACACACCACGTAAGAAGATCGCTCTTCGTGATCATGTATGCTCGCGTCGGTGGTCTTACTCGGCTGTGAAGACCAAGTTGACGTAAAAATCGACGGCTGGAGGAGCATGGAAAAGGGTCGTGAGAAGGCGAATCCATGCATGACCGGTGGTCCGCACCTTCAATCCAGGGCTCGTTCTCGACGACGAGTCCATTCCAGTTGACAGCCACGTAAAACATCACCATGAAGATGCTCAGCACGGCCATGAGGCCATCAAAGATGTACCCCGCAAAGGACTCCTCGAGGTTCCGCTCGACCCATTCGCGATACGACTCACCCGAGACCCGGGAGGCGATGTACTCGCGCTTGCGGCGCTTGGGGACGATCAGGCTCACGGTCTTGCGCATGGACGGGGCGTGGACGCTCTTGAGCTGTAGCCGCGTGGACGTCGCGAGATCCATCTTCCGCGGGCGCGTCATTGACGATAGGTCGGATGGCGACAGGGGGGACGTGAGACAACATGCTCGGCGTCGCTTCAAGATCAGACGATGAGCAACATGTGGGACAACCTATGCAGTCTCCCAGATCAGCATCTGGAACGATATGTGATGTTACCAACATTCCTGACGTGGCAGAGACTTGGTGTCACCATCATTGGCCTCATTTTGAAATTGCAAAGTCAACGAGTCAACGATGACGGATCGTCGCAATGGGATGAGCCTCCGGGAGGCCATTCGCGCCCGCCAGCGGCAGCAAGAGCAGCAGCAGAAACAACAAGAAGCAAAGGGCCGCTTCCAGTTAGTCGATGAGAGGGGCTCCATCGCGGGTGGTGGCGGAAGGGCAGCAATTGCGACGACCACCATGAGCCAGCACCGCGCGCTGCGCCTGGCCCGGCAGAGCGGCCAGTTGAACCTCACGAATCGCAATCTTACTGCATTCCCGGAGGAGGTGGTGCGGCTGCACGAACTTGTCGAGGCGGTGCGTGGTCGGGTGCCTTCATGGTAATAAGTTGATTGGAACCAGGTTTCTTGGACTGACACGCTCAAGGGTTGCCCGACACAGGACGAAAAGAGTTGGGAGTGTCTCCCCCTACAGAAAGCCGACCTGAGGTGCGTATCAAAAGAAAACTTTGACAATGGATCCCCACGTCGCAACTTTTCAATGGCGTTGTGTGTGCCAGCTATAATGAGATCCCAGAGCTTCCAACATGCATCAGCCAATTGCAACATCTTTCCCACTTGAAAATGCGACACAACAAGATCCAGAAACTTCCGGTGACTCTCTTTGACTTGACGACCCTAGTGTCGCTAGATTTGTGCAAGTACGTGGCCGTGACTGGTGGCTGATTCCCTTGGATGCTCCATTCACGTCGTGACGACACGTACAGCAACCTCCTCCAGGGAACACTATCTGAGGACGTCAGCAGACTCGTCAGCCTTCGTGAGCTTGCACTGGAGGGCAACAATCTCACTGCACTTCCAGAATCAATCACCGAGCTCACCGGTCTCGAGATTCTACACATTGAAAACAATCAGCTCCGATTCCTCCCAAGACAACTCGGTATGGTGTTGCGTATCAGTACGCAATTATGAAGAGATGATGACCCGAGTTTTGTCGTTGCAGGAAACCTTCAACGGTTGCACACTTTTGGCGGCCATAGCAATCAGCTAACAGAGCTTCCTGAGTCTTTTTCGATGTTGGCGAACTTAACAGCACTGGACTTGAAGAAGAATGCGATCACCACTGTTGGGAGTGCTCTGCGACGTCTTGCTAGACTTCGATATTTGGATTTGCGTCAAAATCGGCTAGAAGTGTTCCCACAACTCCCGGATGGATCCCCACCTCTGGACCGGCTTATGCTGGGGTACAACTTGCTGACATCTATTGATGAAGCGTCGATCCTCCGTATCAATAACACTCTGACAGTCTTCGACATTCGCGACAACAAGATTGAGCGACTGCCAGATCGTTTTGTGCAACTCTATCGTCTAAAATCATTGGATCTGCAAAACAACGCGCTTTCAGACCTGCCGCCAGGGCTCGGGTATTTGAAGTACTTAAACCAGCTTCTCATTGATGGCAACCCTCTTCGATCTATTCGACGTTCGGCAATCACTGCAGGCACTGAGGCCCTGAAGAAGTACTTGCGAACCCGAGGAAGTCCCCCAGAAGGTGTCGACGTGCTGGGAGAAGAATTTGACGAGTTCGCTCTTCGAGACAAGCAATCAGCGGAAAGAATAGGATCCAACTCTGGGGATGTTCCTTCTGAGCACGACTATATTTTTCGTGACGCAGCATCGAATGGTTCGCTTCAGTTGGTTGGCATGCACCTTCAAGAACTACCTTCTTATTTGCATGGAGCTGGCAGATACAACCTGGGTCACACCCTTCTTCAATTGAATGTGTCTAAGAATCGACTAGGCGCTTTGCCATCGGTAATCGGCGAGTTGTCCGCATTGCAAACGCTTGTTGCTGAAGAATGCGGTTTGAAGACGGTGCACCCTGCGATTTCAATGCTTCCCCAACTTCACCATTTGCGGCTGCGCAAAAATTTCCTCTCAACGACTTCAATCGAGCAATTCCTTGTCACTGAGCCCAGAACCGGAATTGTTCACTCTCTCAAAGAGCTAGATCTCCGAAACAATTTATTGACATCTATGCCTGCGCAAATCCTCTCTCTCGCCAACATGGATACACTTCTCCTGTCGTACAACCGGATAGAAAGCTTGGACGACTTGTGTTGGTCGAAGTTGGGCCGACTTTCGGTTTTGAGTATCTCCGACAACCAGGTATGATTTTCTTTTTGTGAGCCTGACCATGATTGACTAACGTGGATTTGTGAAAAGTTGGTTTCTATCGGCTCTGTTTACGAGCTGCCATTGCTTACATCACTGTCAATTGAAAATAACAACTTGCGTGTGGTAAGTGCTGCTGTTTACGATCCGCTTTGACTATCAATGATGATGGTTGTTGCAAATGTCTTCGTAGGTTCCGATCCAACTTGGACTGTGTGAACATTTGCGAGCGCTGTATATCGCTGGAAATCCACAACGAAGTATTCGTTTGAGCATCGTCAATGAGGGTACCGATGCCATCCTCAAGTATTTGCGAAACAGACAGCCGCTCCAGGGCGCGATATCAGCGCCTCCTACACCCATCAAAACCACTGAATCAAACAGCAATCGGGTGGAAACGGAAAACCGACCCCCTTCAAACTCGTCATCTCCTCATGTGGGTGCTCGTACGAGCCCAAATCCCGCCGACTACAAGCGAGCTCGAAGAATTGCAATGTCTCCAAATGCCCATGTTGATTTGAGGCAGCCGTCATTTGAATCTAAGGGGTCGGGCGCACATGTCGAGACTCAAAGGACGCCAGCCATAAATGTCACGTCAGACGTATCGTCTTCTCAACCCATCCAGGACGCAACAGCACCAACCGACACGGTGTTACAAGGTCTGGATGACCGAATCAAGTCCTTGGAAGGTCAACTCGAAGACTTTGCAATTAGTCAAGCCAAGCGATTTGCATTGAAGAAGGAGCTCGCAATGGTCCGCTCACAACGTATTCGCCACCTTCGATCTGTATCTTAGGCTCACAGCATAACTGTCACAGAATGAATGTGCTGCGCCGTTTCAGTTTCATTATCCAACTTGGCGATTTGTGTTGGATCAGAGCTTGAAGCGACGAGCTTGAAGCGACAAGTGGTTCTGATCAACAACAACAACTTGGTGCAATGCGTGGGCGAGGACGACCGATGTTTCAGCGCGACGAAGTCCTTGCTCCTACACGCGACCAGACTGGTCGCGCGTTTCGAGAAGCACGGCGCACTGGAGCATTGATCATGCCAGCGCGTGGTCTGACCGAATTTCCGAAACAAGCGTATCACCTTGAAGATCATCTGGACAAAGTGAGTTCGTGCACTGTTGAATTCTAGGCAGAATCACGCTGATTGATGCGATTCCAGGACGAGAAGAAATGGGAGTGTGTTGACTTGGTTAAGATCGACATGAGCCACAATTCCATCCCGAGCATCGGTGATGACATTAGCTGTCTTCAAACATTGACCTCAATAAAAATGTGCCAGAATCAGCTTGCCGCTCTTCCTGAAGGTCTCTATAGACTAACATCGCTCATATTTCTCGATTTAAGCAAGTAAGTATTGCAGTTACGGTAGTGTTTCTGCCCTGGCAAGTAGTTTATTGGCGTTTTGATTCAACAGCAATCAGTTGAAAGACTTATCGGAAGGCATTGGCCAGCTGTACAACCTTCGCGAGTTGAGCCTTGCGGCAAACAGGATCGCGGCTCTTCCTGACTCGATATCTAAGTTGGCGAACTTGGAATCGTTTTCGGTGCAGGACAATGCTCTTCTGGTTTTGCCGAGCGAATTTGGGTGCTTGAAGAAACTTCACACACTGTGTGCACACACCAACCAACTTTCGACTTTGCCACCATCATTTCGTTGCCTCAGTGCCCTCCAGACCCTCGATCTGAAAAAGAATCGGATCGATTCAGTGACGGATCAGTTATCAAGCTTGATGTCGCTCAAGTTTTTGGATGTTCGACAAAACAAACTCACAAATTTTCCACAACTGCCCCAAAGTGCAGTTTTAGATCAAGTCTTTCTGGGTTACAACAGTCTCGCCAACATCGATGAGGAATCAATTCTGCGAGCTAAGGACTCGATAACTGTGCTAGATCTTCGTGACAACAAACTGGACAAACTACCAGCCAATATTGCCTGTCTGTACAGGTTAAAAACACTCGACCTGTCCAACAATGATCTCGTCGATTTGCCACCAGGGCTGGGCTATCTCAAGTACCTCAATCATTTCATTATTGACGGAAATCCACTGCGTGCTATCCGGCGGTCAATTCTAAGCGCAGGATGCGAGTCGCTGAAAAAATACCTACGGACCAGAGGTGGGCCGCCAAGTGGCGTGGACGTTTTGGAAGAAGAGATTGACGAGCTGCAGCTTCAACGTGAACGCCAACAGGCAACGAAAGATGCTGTTATGAGACAAGAAATTGGTGATTCTGTTGATTTCGCAGTTAGCAGCCCTCACGTATATCGAGATGCATCTTCATCTGGATTGTTGGATCTGACGGGTCAAGTCCTTCGTGCCATAACATTCCAATTAAAAACAGGAATAAGCTGTCACAAGTTCGCGTCCACATTGATTCATCTCGTACTCTCCAAGAATCATCTCACACAACTCCCAAAAGAGATTGGCGAGCTTTCTGCACTTGCGGTACGTCTCGCGCACCATATCAACTTGAGATGCTGAGACTCAAAACAACTCTTCATACTCTCTTAGTCCTTGACGGTCGAGGATAATCACTTGACTGAGATTCACCCCGATATCGCTATGCTCCCAAAACTTGCACTTCTCCGCCTCCGCAAGAATCAATTGACGTGTGATTCGATCGAATCTTTCCTTGGTACTTGCGAGCTTCCGGCGCTCAGTGGATCACTGAAGGAACTAGATATTCGAAACAACTTGGTGGCGAAAGTACCTCCAAGTATCTCGAAGCTGAGCGCTCTTGAGACGCTTCTATTGTCGTTCAACAAAATCGAGAGCCTTCATGGCTTTCCGTGGGAAGATCTTCGGAATGTGAGCGTGATCAGCATCTCCGACAACAGGTTGAAATCACTTGGGAACATTTACCATGTGTCGAAATTGGCTTCGTTATCTGTCGAAAACAATAACCTGTCTCAGATCCCATGTGAGCTTGGGCTTTGCCCTCATCTGAGAGCCATCTACATAAATGGTAATCCGCAAAAGACAGTTCGTGGTACAATCATTGCAAAAGGAAGCCTGGAGATTCTGATGTATCTGAAGAACAAGCTCCCGGCCGATGCAGTTCTATCTCCCCCGCCACCTCACCCGCATCAGTCTGCAGCAATGGCAGAACCTAAGACAGTGACGTCAACGCACGCACCAGCATTGAAACCCAAATATTCCGGAATGTATGCCGCATCGGCAGATGCGAGTGAAAACGGAGAATGCGAAGAATATGGCGCGGCTCCAGTGGTCCCATTAGCTGCAAAGGCTTTAATGGCGAAGGCGCCGAATGCTATTTTGCCTGAAACAAGTCTGTCGCAGATCGACAATCAAATTGCTGATCTCGAGTCACAGCTGGAATGTCACGGCCTTTCAGCACCGAAGCGCTATGCCCTGAAGAAAGAGCTCGCCCTTCTTCGCTCGACAAGAATTCGCGAGACCCGTCGACTTGCTGATCAATGACATACTACGGGTCTTGTACTACAGTGTACAGTAGGAAAACATTTACGATCGACGAGGTTTGCTTGCTGGTTCTTATACTACTAGTAATATGATACTGACTCATCGACTCCTCACATCATTCACGCATTCCTACCTACCCACACAGGTGATGACTATACTGCGTGCCCAGCACTGCGATCGCCTGGAACTTCCGCCATGGGGCCGCTATGCCGACGTTTGTGATGGACGCACTCGAAGATAAAACCAAATGCGGCGATAACACCCACGCCGATGCCGATGTAGAGCCCTCCAGGTAGCCCCGTTGACGTGTTCTCCTTCTGGGCGAGTGGGACATTATCGGGAGCCGGCTTGGTGATTTTTGCAGCCTTCCCCGAGCCGGAGCTGGAGGACACGGATGATCCCTTGCCGTCTCCCCCTCCACCATCGACCATGGCCTCGAAGGGCTTGGAGACCGATCCACACTGACTAACGGTTATCCGAATACCCTTCTTTGCCAGAGACGCCCCCAGAGGCGACGAGAGGTTGACTACCAGCGCGTTGTCCTCATCGGCTGTCACATTGGCAACCACGAGCCCCGAGACGTTGACCGATGCGGAGGGCGGCAAACACGTTGCATCCGATTTGACGACGAGCTGGGAGCTTCCAACGTTGACACCCGAAACATCGGCAATTTTCGTCACAACGGGGGCTGTACAGCAACGGTCGAGGAGCAATGAGTGAGTATCACCCATCGTCACCATCTCCGTAAGCAGCCCAGTGCCAAAACAGACACGTACCGACAAGCGTTGCAATGTTCTTGAAGTTCGAGTCCTTGGTGTTGCCAACCTTGACGCCCATAATCAGGGCCGTGTTCTCGGCAAAGTTGGGACACGGCATGGCCGCGTTGAAGGCCACGACGCCCGTGCAGGCGTCCTTGGTGCAGCTCACGTGGTCGATCATCGCATCGCGGACAAACGGCGCGGCGCAGACAGCGTCAGCGGGCTTGCCGATACACAGCTGCGCGACGTTGCACTCGGCTCGGCGCGAGAGCCGCGAGCCGGTGACGTTGAAGGCCCGCGAGCAGGTCGACACGGGGGTGGGGTCCCCGCCGATGACCGCGGCCCCAGCGGCGGCGGATGCGAGTCCGACGGGAACGACCTCGTCCTGGCCGGCGATCTTGGCCTGGAGGAGGTTATCGCCGGCGTCGTGTTTCATGGCGATGGCCCAGTCGAGCGGGGCGTCGAGGTTGACCCGCACGGGGCAGTTGTCGGCGGGGCACGGGCCCTGGGCCTCGAGGCCCGTGACATTGGGGAGGAGCGTCCGCTGGGGATCGCAGTCGACGGGGAGCTTGAGGCTGAACGCGAGCTGGAGGTCCTTGGCCCGGGCCTTGTCAAAGTTGCAAAAGTGCACGAGCACCGAGGCCTGGCCCCCGACGAGGGGCTCGGCGGGGGACTCGAGGAGGCACACGCGTGGCGCGGGGCACTCGGCGCAGTTCTTGACGGCTGCGGAGGCGCACGTTAGCATGCCCTCCGCCGCGCATCAAGCAACCACGTCGCAAGTATTCATCACGTACCCTGGGCAAGCGCGGACGTCCACGCCGCGATGACGACGATGAGTGCGACCCGCGAGCAGGTCATGATCGTATTGTGCTGGGAGCTCAATTGAAGTGAGCGGACCGACGCCCGGAACCGTTCCACGAGGTGTGAATGGGTGTTGGCGTTGCCGTGGTCAAGCCACTCGTGCGGGGACACACACGATCGGGCAGGGTGGTTGCGGGTGAGAGCGTGTGGATTGTGGCTGGGACGGAGGGAGGGTGTGTGGCGGGCCGCCCAATGGGAGTGACGAGGCCTCAATGCGCAAGGGGGTGATCCGGTATCGCCTGGATGGATGTGGTCTGGGGGTGGCCGTGTGGGGCGCGGCGGGCTCTTTGAGTGAGCGCGGTGTGCTGTGCCGCGCGGCCGAGTTATCGTCTTGGGCGTCGCCGCGTGTTGTGGCCGCCCGTGTGACTCGCTTCTTGGCTTCCAGGTGTGTCCCACCAAACGCTCGACCCACACACTCGACTGAGGTGGCCACAACGGTCCACATGGCGGCATCAACAACCGGCCCTGGAGAAGAACCAACCTGGACTCTCGATCAGTGAGGAAGCCTCAACCCCAGCCCTCAGGGTGTGAATTGCACCCAATGGGTGTGGCGAAGGAGGCGGCGAGGGTAGGGTCCAACGGTGGCACGGTATACCCCTGTGACGTGAGAGCTCAGCAAAAAAGAACTGTCGAAATGACACACACAGAGTTCCAGGGACGTGGCTGATGCTGTCTGGATGACTTGGCAGGTTGGCGATCTCTTGGGAAGGTTGCTGGCGCTGCTGAAAGCGCGGCAAAGGCATCCATTGTACGATGTCACCAGCCGCGAAGAGCACAATGGTTGTTGTGTGTTCATTGGGTTCTCCTGGGGTTTGTGTATGCCAGTTGATATTCTGTTTATCATTCACAAAGACGGTTTGCTGTTCAGCCAGTCGGCACAAGATGTATTTTTTAACCAATCGGTGATCAAAGAAGATCAGAACGCATATGATAAGAACTTGTTTCTAACGATCCCTCTCTCACAACGATGTTGAAGAATCCTTTCCATTTCCCAACATGATCGACGAGGTCTGGACCATTGTTCTTGGTGCCGCGGTCGGACCGTTCCGACTCGGCGACAGCATCGCGGAGGTGCTGCATGCGCTGAAGGTGCGCCTTCATGAGGCGCGCACGTGGGGATTGACCTGTGCGGGCGTGGACGTTGTCGTTGATGATTGTGACAATCAACTTGCCGATCCAGAGCCGATTACCTGTCCGACCATTTGAAGTCATCTACGACGCCACCGAGCCATACAAGCACGACGTCATCGTCGACTCGGCAGAGGACGGGATGAAAGTACGTTTGGCTACTGTGCGAGATGACGAAGGACTGTCGGCAAGGCGGGAGTGACGTGCATATTGCTTCTTCAAACAGCTAGTATTCGACCCAGTGCGCCAGATCCTGACCAAGATCGTCTTTTATGAGCTCAATCGAGTCGCTCTCAAGTTTGGCCGCGTTGTCATCTTTGGCGGAACAGCCCCGGCGACATTTATGTCGGTGTATAATGTAAGAGTCGGCGATTCCCACATGAGGGAGGAATATTTGACAGCCATTGCGCCGGAACAGCTCTTCGGACCAACGTTTCCAGGACGATATGAGCCCGATGAAAAGGTCTCGTATTCGTTTAGCAGGTCTTCTAAATGACTCACTAACCAGGTGCTCGTTTGGTGCTGGATCAGAGCTACTACCTTGGTTACGATGGTGGCTGTATCACGTTCCCAATTCCTGCTGAGTACTCCAAGCTCTATCAGAACAAAACCGATTTGCCACTAGAATTCCCGGTGGGTTGTTAATCGCTTTAGCATCGTGGAAATGTTGAGCTGAAATATGATCACGGTTTTTTTGTTCTAGAATGGCTCAACGCCTGCTGCCACAGGTTTCATGGTCTTTAGTGGTGGAGATGACAAGGTTGCGACTACTCCACAGCCGACAAGGCGGTAGGATCCAGATTGTCAGGTCTGATTATATACTCTGCACTTATGGTATGATCAATTGGATATGCAGATACTACTACGAAGAGGTAGAAGTCGACGTTGGTGACAGTACAGCATTTTCCTTCAAAGGACGGAAGCAGCAGATTCAGCTTGGTTCGACACCTCAGGTGGGCATGTCGGTCACGAGGATTATCGATCAGCCTCATCGCTCACAATCTGAATAGGACGTGCTCAGTGAACTTGGGCCACCAGTGTCCGTTTTCCGGAAGTCGGAGGATCCAGACGACAGGTTTGCCCGGCGTAAATCTCGATCCTTTGGTCTCTCCATTTACTCACAAGGCGTGCGCACAGTACCAGTCTAGCTGGAGGAATTGTTGGATCCTATTTCCACAATTACCCTCATCTCGGTTTGGATGTGATGTATGACTCACTCCACACTGTGTCCAAGGTCATTTTGAGGACAAACGCACTCGGGTAAGCTGGGATACGAAGTTGATTTGAATCCACATGCTCAACATTTTGCAACCTCACAACACAGGCATCCAAGCTTCGGAGCATACCAGAAGTGCAACTTCCGTTTGTGCTTTTTGACGTCGTCAGTCCTCCAGCGCACAGGGTTGAAGAAGACTCGCATCCCTGACGTCAGACCGGAAACGCTGGTACGTAGACGGATCGAACATCATGATTCCTAAGACGCTGACATCGTTGTTTTACAGTGGAAGGACATCCAAAAGACGTTTGGATGTTCTCCTGATCAGCGACCAGTGGTTCAAGACGACGGTCTCGGCTTACATCCGTTTGGATCGACGCTCTGCTACACGCCAATTCCAGGATGTACATTCGAGGTAATGAGGAATGGTCACATTGCAAGTGTTACGCTCTACGTACATTGAATGTGACTCGGACTACTTAATGCACGAGCAGAGCATCTGCTCGTGCATTAAGTAGTCCGATTTAATCGCCCTCAAGATATAGTCGTACAAAGTGGGTGCTGGTTAGCGTCGTGAATAGTCGTATGGTCCTGGCGGAGGAGGCGGTGGGGGCGGAGCTTGTGGCTGACCATACTGATGCGTTGGCGGCGCGTGCTGGTGGTGACCGTAAAAATTTGCCCTCGGTGGAGCCCCATATGCTGCAGACTGCGGTGGCGGTTGCGCGTACCCAGGCGCATGCGGTGCGTGAGTGTGATAGTAGTTTTGGGGCCCAGGGGGGGGATATGCGTGTTGATACGGAGCCTGTTGGTAATGCACGTGAGGAGCCGGACTCGTGTAATGTGTACGTCCGCTATAAGGGCCGTGGGGCATTGGCGGGACGGAGGCAACGGGCATGGGAGGGTATGCAGTGGGAGGATAACCAGGAGCATGAGCAGGCACATAACCTGGTGACGTGTATCGAGTCGCGCCCCCATGAGGTTGGGCTTGCACTGGCTGCTGGAAACCACCACGGCCACCACCACGGCCACCACCACGTCCAACCCCACCACCTCGACTATGAGACCCACGTTGGCTACCGGTGTTGTAATCGGTGAACGTCGTTGTGGCGTGGGATCCTGGGCCAGACTGAGGTGTAGCATTGTCACCACGATTTCTTTTTCGATTCTGTCGCTTGGCCGCAGCTTCTGCTTCGTCATCCGAATAAACAGCTTCGTCCGTTTCTTCGTCATAGATGTTGGATGCATCCGTGCCCTTGTCGCGAATATTTTCCGGGATAATATATGTCGTGTGCTCGGTGGCATAAAAGACGGGCTTGTTGATGTCTGTCTGTCCTGGGATCTTCTCTTCTGTTTCAAAACGAACGAGATACATTGGCATCATCACCGGACCAAAGACCTCGTCAACACAACCCAATACAGTGCGATCTTCGAAACACAAGACACTTCCTTCATCCAGTGGCGTGGCGTTCAGTTCGGACTTGATCGTCACCATCAGACCAGCTCGACTGACATTGAGAATGGTCCCACACCGCGCAATCGGGCAATCCGGCGTCAGCTCGACTCCTGGCTCACGAACAGGTACACGCGCAACTTCATTAGCCGTCTTCAAAGGGCCCGACGCCTTGGCTTCTTCTTTTTCCATTGCCTCTTCGATTTCGGCACGGAGCTTGTGGTGAGTCGTCTTTGCCTCCGCTTCGTCGTCCGAGCTATCCGCATCAGAATCAACATCATCGTCTGCAGCGGGCGCCTCATCATCGGTGGATTCCGCATCATCGTCCGTATTGTTCTGTGTCGCTGCCTTCATCGTGGCGTCAATGCCACTTGCAGCAGGAGCAGCTCGTGCAGGCTTGGTCGGATCCACGGCCGTCGTAGCGAGCTGGGTAACCATGGACTGGTACTCCATGTCCGCATACTTGGCAGCGATCTCAAAGTCTGTCAATGGGCGACCACTGTCGTCAACTGTCGCGATGCTGCTGTCAGCGTTCATGTCGTCGTCCTCGTTGCTGTCTTCGGACTCGGCGTTGCCATTGTCCATGTCGGCGCCGTTGGTTAGCGCCAGCGCGTCGCTGGGAGCAGAGCTGCCATCAACACCATGGGTCCCCGTCGCTGAGCTCGCTGCGGACGCTGGACCTTCCGTCGCAGTCGGCGTCGATGGCATCATCATCGGCTGATCGTCGCCCGTCATCGTCATTGAGAGATGGCTGGGGTCAAGTGTTGTTGGTTGAGGCATGCACCACTCTGGCCAATCAAGTCTCCAATGAGGTAAGACTAAATTTTACGTGGCACACGCTAAATGGTGGTTTGTCAAACCAAAAACCAATTCTTCTGAAGATTCTTCACATGCACCTTACAGGGCAGACTGAGCAAGTCAGTGCTTGGACACTGTAGGGAAATGCAACCAGCTCCCGCATCGATGAATGACGGCAGTACAGTACGCTATTGACTCAGCCGTAGAATCGCCTTGGGGTCTCCCATGATGGGAGTCCCATCGCATCCACCACCACCATCATCATCCCAAGGCAACGAAGCTGCTTGATGTTGGGGGACACTTCACAACCATCATTCTCTGGGCGGTTTTCATTTTCAGCCAATCACGCTTCACCCAATCTGTGTCCGACCCCGCCCCGATCTTCTCCCATGATTGCGTTGGCGATGCAGAGGCTCACTCGCTCTCCCCACGAGTGAAAGCCCCAAGTCGCATTTTTGCTTTCGGCCCCCAAGCCCCACGTTCCATCGAAGAGAGCACCGCCCGCCCGCCGGCCCGCCCCCATTGGAGCCATGACGTTCGAACTTCCCAAGCTCACGTACGACTACAATGCCCTCGAGCCCTTTGTCGACACGAACACGATGAACATCCACCACACCAAGCACCATCAGGCGTATGTCAACAACATCAACACGTTTATCGCCTCGGACAAGGGCGCGGGCCTTCGCGGCAAGTCGATCCTCGAGGTCGTCCAGTCGGCCACCGAGGCCCCTGTGCGCAACAACGGTGGCGGCCACTACAACCACGCGTAGGTGCTATGTGCTGATTGGTGATGCGCCGCATCCGAGCGCTGATGTGGGGGGTTCACCACGATGATGGACAGCCTCTTTTGGACCTGGATGACCAAGCCCGGCTCGACCAACACGGCCCCGCATGGTGCTCTCAAGGCCCGCATTGAGCAGGACTTTGGCTCGCTCGACGCCATGAAGGAGAAGTTCAACGCCGCAGCGTCGACGCGCTTCGGCTCGGGCTGGGCGTGGCTCGGTGTCAAGGCCGATGGCTCGCTCGGGATCACATCGACCCCGAACCAGGGTATGTTTGTTGGCAGAGCCGAGAACTCGTGAGGAGAGATTGATGTGTGTTGTGGGACGTGCGCCACAGACAACCCGTTGATGCCCGGTGTCGAGGACCCCATGATCCCGATCTTGGGCCTCGACGTGTGGGAGCACGCGTACTACCTCAAGTACCAGAACCGCCGCCCGGAGTACATTTCCGCCTTCTGGAACGTGGCCAACTGGGACAAGGTCGTCGAGTACTATGATGAGTTCGCCTCGAAGCAGAAGCCCGTGCAGGTCTGAACCGCGATGCGCGCGTTGCGATCGGATATGCATTCCTCGTTGTAGTCTGCCTATCTGTGTCCCGGAGCTGACGGTCCGCTACATTAAGGCGGTCTCTTCCAGCTCGCTAATGAACATTTGATGACCAGTCACTATGCCGTCTACGCGCTGAGGTTTCGTCGTGCCGCCGTCAGCCATGGAGCTTGAACACTAGCGGCGTGGTCTTGATCTCCTCTAATTCGTCCTTGTCTGCATGACCGGTCGTTCAGTCAGTGCCATGCGTGTGGCTGCGACACTGCAGCATCGTAGTATGAACACCGCATTGCTGACGTACAAACGGCCACGACGTTGTAGTGCTGTCGCGCAATGACGAGCGTGTCGACGCGGTTGTTGCCAGCCTCATCCAGACGCATACGATTCCCCTGCTGATCGACGAGGTCCAGCCAGGTCGTCCCCGCGATGAGCTCTAACAGACACAAATCGTGCGTGAGATGCTCGCACCACTTTCGGGCCACACGTTCGCACCTTTGACGATTTTGGCTGCGTCAGTGATGACGTCCATCTGCCGCTCGAGTGCGGCCTTCTTCGCCGCCATCTTCTCCGCCTCCTCCGCGGCCTCCATGCCAGTATTGGAATTTCGCCGTACCGTTGTGGGCGCGGATCCCGAGGGATCATCAGTGGGGCCATCGCCAGCTGCCGCCACTGCACTGCTCGTCCCTGGCCGCGAACGCTCCGTCGACAGCGTGTTGACGATGCTCTTCCGGGGCAGACCGCTCCGTCGGATCGCATCGATCTCGATGCTCAGCTGGATATTTCGTTGTTTGCAGTACTCGTCAATGTCCTTGATGCATGTAGCCTTGAGGAAGCTGAGGAGGACGGCACTCGAGCAGTCGGTATTGTACATCTTCTCCGGGGTCGTCTCTGTTCCAACCAACACCACGTGCACAAGACCACGGGGGGGCCGGAGAGGCACAGCATCCTCAGCTCCCATTCGCCTGTTCACGAAGGCCATCGCATCGCAGGACACGCACCAAAGCCATACTTGACCCAGATGATCATTTTGCTTCTCGACCATGTGGAGAGGTGGCCCTTCAAATGACTTCTCAGAATCCACTGTGAGAGGTTTCACGAGGGGCCGAATCCTTCCCTATTCCGAGGAAATCAATAAACAGAGGCCATTCTGGGTCACCGTTATCCAACCGCATCGGCGAACACGTCAGTGACCAGACAACAATCTGCCCAAGACCGCCGATGCGCATGTTCACCCACCGGTCGACTCGCGGCTCGAGCCATTGCAGTCGTGCGACCGTTGCCGCCGTCAGCGGATGGTCAACGTGGGCGCAATGGTCGCGGTGGGGCTCCACCACGGCCTCACCAGCGACTTCCGCCATCGCGGTCGAGGCCGATGAACGAATTGCCCGCCTCCGAAGTCATCCGAACGCCAAAAACATCGTTGCCCGGAATTTCAGCTTTAGTGGCTGTGGGTTCCTCATTCCCTATCACCTGGGCATCGCCGACGCCCTCAAGACCTTGGGGTACATCCAGCCCGCGCACTCTCGGGTCGCGGGGGCCTCGGGGGGCTCAATCGTGGCCCTCGCCATCGCCGCCAATGCCGATCTCCGGCAGCTCCAGGAGGACGCCAAGCACATGACCACGTTTGCCCCACCGCGCGGGAGCTGGGGGACCCTCGAGCCCGAGCTCCGGAGGATGTTCTTTGAGCGCTTTGCGAACATCAACGTCGAGGAGTTGGCCTCGCGCCTGACGATCACCACCCACCAAGTCTGGCCGAAACAGGCGATCGTCCACTTTGACAGCTTCCACTCACCAGAGGATCTGTGCGACGCGCTCATCGCGTCGTGTTTTATCCCCTTTTACCTCTCCCGGCAGGCCACGAGCATCTTCCGGGGGGAGTTTCACGTCGACGGCGGACTGATTCGCATCGTTCCGGAAGTCGCCGATCATGTCCGTGTCTGTGCCTTCCACGCCAAGGCGCTCCGTCGGGAGGACTATGAGATCAGTCCGTCGCTCGATCCCGCATTCCCGTACAACGTGTTAGAGCTGTTTCGTTTTTCGCTCTTTCCGCCAAAGCCAGCGGTACTTGATGACCTCTTTCACCATGGAAGGTTGACCGCCGTGCTCTGGGCAGAAAAACAGTTAAATGCCCAGGGGAGAAAGTGAATAAAGTAGCAGGACCATTATGCGATCATTCATTCCCCTCCTCTTCTGATGAACTACCCGACGATGATGAAGACGACGATGACGAGGAAGAGGATGAGGAGGAAGAGGAAGAAGACGACTCGTTCCCGTTGTCGTCATCGTCATCGTCATCGTCTTCATTGTCCGAGCTATCCGAACTCTTGTCGTTGACAACAGGCGTCGCTGTTTTCGGTGCCGCAGCAGTATCCTTAGATGCGAGCTTTTTTGCTCCTTGAGAGGACGACGCTGACTTTGATTTTGCATCCGTAGCGGAGCCTTTCGCAGGGGTTGGCTTTGTCGTCATGTTGTCGCTCGGCCCACCGTCCATTGTCTCGCCTGGTTGTGCGGGTGCCCCCTTCTTCTTGGCTGGCTGTTTCTTCATCGGTGGTTTCTTTGCCGGTGTGTCCGCGATACTTCCGTTGGACTTCTTCGCCTTGTTCGAGGTGATTTGCTGCTGAATTTTGTTCTCCAAGTCATGGACCGCAAACGTCGTCTCGGATGTTTTCTGTTTCTTGTGCGGTGGCTCCATTGTTTTTCGATGCTCCTCCTCCCTAGAATTCGATGATGGTGAATTCAGTACAGAAGGGCCGCAAGCTATGCCTCCTGGTGACCACGAACCTCTTTTGACGTTCTTCGGCCTCCGCCTTCGCCACAGCCTGCTCCTTCCGGACCCTTTCTAGCTCTCGTCGTTCGATCTCATCGGCTCGCTTCTCTAGGAGCGTCAGGTATTCATTGCTGTGCTATGATCATGCAACGTCATCAGCAAAAATCATCAGCAAAACTCCAGCAGGTCATTTCCGGCACTCACGTACCACAAGATTGTTGCAGTTGATATACAACTCAGGGTGTTGGCCAAATACATTCTCCTTCGTGAAGTATTGTGGGAGTTTGGCAATGTAGCTGGGATACGGGTATTCCTTGACGTTGAGAGGGATCTCGATCATTGCATCTCCGTACCCGTCGAGCTCTTCTCGGAGCTTTTCATGATACAAAAGAGACTCAACGTCATCCTCAAACACATCCGACTCGCCAGAGTAATCACCGGAATCGATATTGTCTTCGAAATTCTCGACAAACTCCTCGTCTTCATCCCGGACGCTTCGCTTCTCGTCCGTAACCACCTCCGGCTTGTGATCGTCATTCGATCGGCTTGGCTTTCGCTTTGCGCTCGTGGCTTTGACAACCGCCGTGTTCGTGGAGGCGGGCTTCTTTTTCCCCGGGGCCTTCTTGGTCACGACTGGTTCGTGGGGGCTGCCCGCAAAGATCTTGCTGGCCTTGGGCTTTGCCGCCGGTCGACTGGGGGACTTGGTTGTTCCAGTCGAGGTCTTGGTGGGCTTTTTCGATTTGCTATGGGGGTTGTTGGATTCGAGAGGCGGTGGTGGGGGCGGCGGAGACGATGGTGGCGGCGGGGGCGACGATGGCGGGGACGCCGGTGGCGGCGGCGGCGGTGGTGCCTTGGGATGGGCAGGAGACGTCGGCGGACGGGCGAGTGGCATGGGGATCGAGGTCTCCGTCTCGCTGTCGCTGGAGCTCGCGCTACTGCTACTGCTGCTGCTGCTGCTGCTGCTCGAGACGCTGCTCCCCGCCATCCTGCCGCTCGTGTTGTTCCTCTCGACTGTTGCGTGAGATTTGAGCGTCAAAGATGACAGTCGAAAGCAATAAATGGTGTAGGCCACATTATAAAAATACAGTTTGTACGTGGCCCAAACAAGTAATGGTTAAAACTGATGCTCATTCACTGCTTTTCTGCTCAGTGACGTCGATGTTGAAGGGATTCTGGTGATTCTGTCGAGACCACATCTCCGAGTACTTACTGTTGCGGTTCTGAAGGAGCTCGACGTGGGTACCTCGCTCAACGACTCGCCCGCCGTCAAAGACAAGAATCTCATCTGCGTCCTGGATGGTCGACAGCCGATGCGCGATGAGGATCGCGGTCTTGTTCTTCCCGATGGACTTGAATTCCTTGACAATCTCCGCCTCCGTCTCCGAGTCCAACGCACTGGTGGCTTCATCCATCAGCAAAATTGGTGCATCCTTCAGCATCGCACGGGCAATTGCCACGCGCTGCTTTTCACCACCGGAAAGCTTGAGGCCCCGCTCGCCGACTCGAGTGTGATAACCCTCTGGGAAGTTCTGAATGGAGTCGTGGATCTGGGAAACCCGGGCCGCCTCCATGACCTCCTCCTCTGTTGCATCCAAACGGCCATAGTTGATGTTGTAAAAGATCGTGTCGTTGAAAAGAACTGTATCTTGTGGGACTGTGGCAATCGCGTGACGGAGATCATGGACATCGATATCACGGATATCCTTGCCATCAATCAGGATGGACCCTGCTGAAGGCTCATAGAACCGATAAAGCAGGCGCAAGACAGTCGATTTGCCAGAACCACTTGTGCCGACAATTGCAACGGTCTTTCCGGGCTCAACAGTGAACGAGGCCCCCTTGAGAATAGGGAACTCAGGTCGATATGCGAACTGCACATCGCGAAATTCGATGGATTTGGCCTCTTTCCCCTTCAGTGGAAGGGGATGCGGTGGTTGGGTGATACTTGATTTCACCGCACCCAATGCAAACATCGCCTCCATATCTGTCACAGCCTGGCGCACTTCACGATACAAGCTGCCGATAAAATTTAATGGGATCGAGAGCTGGAAAAGCAGTCCGTTAACGAGAACCAGATCGCCAACAGTAAGTGTCCCCTCCATGATACCTTGACTGGCCATGTACATGATCGCCGTCAAGCCAACACTGAAGATGCCATTCTGACCCGCATTCAGCAGCGAAAGTGAGGTCTGGGTCTTGAGAGCAGCCTGCTGGTATTCTTTCAACGATGAGTCGTATCGACTGGCCTCGTGAGATTCGTTGTTGAAGTATTTGACAGTCTCGTAGTTCATCAGCGAGTCAATGACCTTGCCCGCCGCCTCATTCTCCGTCTGGTTCATCTTTCGACGGATTTCATTTCGCCACTGGGTGATGAGCACAGTGAACGCCGTATATGCTGTGAGTGTTCCCATGGTTACTCCGACATATGGGAGACCAAAGTTTTGCGCCATGATCGTCGAGACGAGGCCAATTTCCAATGCAGTTGGGACGACACGAAAGGCCATCGCCCGGAGGACAAAGTCAATCGATCTTGAACCACGGTCGATGGTCCGGGCGAGAGCGCCAGTCTGTCGGTCAAGATGAAACTTGAGATCCATCGCGTGGAGATGATCGAAGATGCGAATCGCGACACTGCGAATGGTCTTTTGTGCGACGCTCGCAAAGATGGCATTTGAGAGCTCGGACGAGGCATTGGCGCTGAAGCGAGCGGCACCATAGCCAAGGACGAGTGCCAGCGGAACTGCGGCCTCGGGGGACTGTGCGAGAACATTGGCCGCGAGCCCCATTGAGTCCACGAGCTCCTTGAAGATGAAGGGCACCTGGATCGTCAGGGCCTTGGAGGCCAGGACGAGTCCAGCCGACAGCACGACCTTTTGCTTGATCTCGCGGGCCTCGGGCGTCGGGTCGCTGGGCCAGAGGTGGCCAAGGAGGTAACTGAGGATCTCCTTCGTCGTGTCCTTCTCGCCCTTGTTCCCACTGACGTCCGGAATCGGTCGCTGGGGCGACGGCGGTGGCGATGACGATGGAGCAGCGGAGTCATCCCGGGCCGAAGTCGAAAAGTTGACAAAGGCGGGAATGGGCCGGTGGCCGCCTGCGGGGGGCAGCAGCGCGTGGGGGCCACGGGCGATGCGGCCGAGGGGACGCGACGGGGCCCACGGCTGCCGGCGATCGAGGTGTCGGAGCCCCCGGAGCAGCACCCGATGGCCCTGCAACAATGGCATCTGAGATCACTCGCGGGGCTCGCGTGGGTGGGGAGAGGGGGAGAACGCGGCGGGGGCGGGCGGGTGACGACGCTGCGCCGCGTCCACTGGCACAGAATGCAAATGAACCAACCCGATCACGTCGGTCAGTCGGTGACGCACAAGACGGGGGGGGATTGTTTACGAAATTGGCGACCAACACTCCCGTGGCATGATGTCCGGGGATTGGTGGATCGATCTGCCAAGGGGCCAATCATATTGCACGGCGTGCGTGGCCTGTCACCCATCAAGCCACAATGGGTACTCTGGAAGCGGGGTCTCGAGGCTCAGGCGGCGCATTTCGTCCTTGCGTCGCAGGGGGAAGATCCCATTGAGGCCGTAGACGTAGGGGCGGGAGCACACAACCAGATCTCGAAGTGTCTCCTGCAGCTCGGGGTCCTCCGCGAGCGCCGTGCAGATGGGCGAGCCAAAGGGTCGGAGATAAAAGTCGGGGTTGTGTTCGGGCTGCTCGAGGATCCACGGCGGCAGCTCCGAGAGGTTGGTGTATTGGGCCGTCATGAAGAGAATTTTCGGCACCGCTGGGAATGCCTGGGGCAGAAATGTGATGGGGTTCCGGTCGATGTACAAGTACATCCACCACAAATCCCCCGTCGCATTCTCCGGGAGGCTGGTAATGTCGTTGCCGATGATGGAGAAGTCCGTGAGCCCCATGCCCAAAACGGCCTCGGGGAAGCTATGTAGACCACAAAACTCGATGTAGAATACCATTACCCATGGCCACGCTTGGTCGAGGTCATTCGGGATGGACCCGATAATGGAGCCGGAGATTTCAATGTCAATCAGAGCGCTTGTCAGGTCATGTGTGAGGCCCTCTGGGATGGTCTCAAGCCTGGACCTTGCAAAGTAGAGGTAGCCGAGAAGGGGGAAATATGGCTCGGAGAGCGCCGCGTCCTTGGACCACTCGACCAATGAAACGTTGTAGAATTCAATTCCGAGCAGCTGGGGAAAGCGTTGGATCTCCGTCGGCATAGCCAGTGCAGGACAGTGAGTGACAATCAAACTATTCAGGACACGAGCGTCGAGTTCGACGAAGATGGCCCGGAGATCTGCATCCGTCCCCGATATTCCCCGAGCAAAGCAGTTCACTTCAAGAACAGAACACGCGCAGTGAGAACCAAACCAAGGCCGCATTTGCAACTTGCACCCGTGACCGCACTTTTCGCCTGAAATGAGACCAGATGCAGCGATAGACGTTAAGAGGACGGCAGTACCGAATAGCGGAATGATAGCAAACATCCATTTGGATTTGCTGCGTCGAGGCTGGCGAAGAGTAGCATGTGGATTTTGCAACGTTTCGGTCGAGGGCCCAGGCTCCAGTTCGGTCCTCTGTACCTCGCCCGTCAATGGCCCGTTGGGTCTTGATGGAGCTGGTGCAGTCGAACGAATTAGCAAATTGGATGAACTCATTCCTACTTCTGCCTTCAGTTGGAGAAGCACCTTCATATTCCTCAAGCCATTGAACATGTTCAAATACGGTAGAGTCGTCGTCACTGCATCCATCTTTGAGACCATAAAGAATTGCCGACAATCGAGAATCGCTTTGACGAAAAGTGTGTCGGAATAGTAGAACTCGGGGGGAAGCGAATAGTTGTTCTGAATGAATATGGGAAGGTAATGAAAAATGATATTGCCTGGGAAGATGAACCCCCATGCGAAATCCAAGAAGAGATCAATTGCCGTGCAGAGAAATCGTCGCAGTCCGGTCTCGTCCTCTTTGAAGATGTGCACTGCGGTGTTCGCTCCACAATTCAAAAAGACCAAGAGACCGAAGAGCTGATTCACCCAGATTTTGCTGATCAAGAGACTTGACGAGTGCGCCTGATAGGTCTGCGACGACACCTCGACGATCTCTCGCAGCATCAACATCGTGTCAAAATGTCGTCCACGAACGCCAATCGCTTTGCCGAGCTTGCTGAAGAAGCTAGTGACGCGTTGTGGGAGGCAGATACAATATCGCCGCTTGGGTTTCGTGGTTGTGCTGTCGGCATTGACCACTTTCGCCACTTTTATTCTTCCAAAGACTAATTGTCGATAGATCATCGAGAACAGGATCATCCGAAGGGCGCTGTAGAAGTTGGTAGCGCTGATCAGCGCGTAGATGACCGTGATCCAGATAAAGTTGCTCTGTTCCATCATCCCAATCACCGCCACGTAGTACTCCATGTCGGATCGTCGGAGATAGAAGTAGATGTAGGCCATCCCGAGCGTGTAGAAGGCATTAAATAGGTGGAAGAAGAGCACGATGCACCAGCCGACGCTGAAGCCAGTGGCCCCGAGAGCCATGGCGAGGTGCGGTGGGGGCTTCTCATCGACGATCATCGCCGCGACGACCGCGGCGCTTTGCTTGATCCGCACGGCGCCATCGGTCATAGGGGCGATGAGCGGGTGGCTCAGGCGCCCATGGTTGGTGCCCCGCCGCGTTGGCGATCCTGCCATGTCCCCACAGTGGACAGAGGTCGTCAATTGCCCCAAGTGGAGGGAGGAGACGGCTGAAATGGCAACGGCGTATCGGCACGGCAGGAATCACCGCCACCGTCGTCGGGCGTGATGAGCAAGTGCGGGTCATCTATTGCAAAGACCACAGAAATATCCGTCGCCAGGGCGCCGAATTAGCTCGGAAGGGCGTTACGCTGCTCACCACAAGCTGCGATGCAAATTCGCCATCCAGTATTCACAGAAATGCGTACGAGAAATCACTTGGTCACCTTCGTGCGAAGGTTTGCGCGGGGCAGAACGATGAGCGCCGTCAATGCGTTGCTCCCTTACTCACTCCATTGCAGTCGCGCCCGTCTCCGCATGACGCCATCACGAAGCCATCCTCCGGCTTGCAGGCTTCAATTTTTTTTAATTTGCTGGAGTTCGGGTGTGTGGATGCTCAGGTCCGGACTGGGCCATATTGATGGTCCACACTACAATGCTGACAGGCACTCGCCCCACTTGACACACTGCCCTCTCGAACTGAGAGTCGGAAGGCCGCGGATGGCGCAGCAGGATGAATGGACGTGGCGAACAGCAGCACGGTATGCACATGCGCACACCCTAAGCGACTTCTCCGCTTGTGATATCGAGTGAGAATGTACCGTAGAGGAATCTCGAAGAGTGGCACCCATCCGATGCGTAAAAGTCGAATCCTAATCCTTTGACCTTCCCGGCAGTATCAGATGCCCAGCGCGATGGCGTGCGATGTGCGTGGGGCTAAATGTGCAGTCGAGTCGAGCATCGCAGGCGAAGCATTGCAGACCGCAGTGCAGTGGCCCGAGCTGCAATCGTCGAACGTTCTCTCCCACCCCCGCGCCGCGCACCAACAGCGGGATGACTCCTGTGGTGGGTGGCCGCTGCGACGTCGCTGGGGGCGGCGTGATCGCACGGCGCCATCCAGCGGCGCATTTGCCGATTGGCATTCACGTCAGCAAGCCTCCAGTCACTCTCCCCAGCGCCTTTGCGCGTGAGACTACCAGAGCCCGACGATGCTCGTCGCCCAGGCCAAGGCAACCATCACACTTGCCCTGGCGCCGCTGCTGCTCCTGCTGCTTAGCCACGCGCCTCTCGCCACCGCCGGCGGGGCCCCAGCGCAGGTCAAGGTCATGAGCTTCAACCTCCGAACATCCATGGCCCGGGACCCGTGTCCGAGTGGCTGCTGGCAACTCCGCAAGGAGCGCGCCAAGAAGTTGCTCAGTCGCTACGCACCCGACTTCATCGGGACCCAGGAGGGCGCCCCCGATCAGATCGAGTACTTCCAGACGACCCTCGGGTATGGGGGCGTCGGCGAGTGCGCCGGTGAGTGCTCGTGGAATGAGCGCAACAGCATCTTCTTCAAGAAGGACCGATGGACGCTGCTCGAGGGCAAGACGTTTGCACTGGTACGTGCGCTTAGTCGTTGCTCAGTTGATACCGCTAACTGATCATGTGCTTGTCTCCTCCATTAGAGCGATACCCCGGACACGATTCCCTCAAACTCGTGGAATCTTGAGTACCTCCGTGCGGCGGTCATGGCGCGCTTCCAGGACAAGACCTCAAGCAGTATCGTCTGCATGCTCAACACCCACTACGACATCACCCGCGGGCAGGACAAGTCTTCGCTGCTCGTGGCCCAGCGCCTGAGCCAGTTCTGCAAGCCAACAGACGTGGTCTTCATGACCGGGGACCTCAACACGACACCACAGAGCGCGGCGGTGCAATACCTTCTCGGCGCGGCATCCCTGGAGGGCCGCAAGACCCCGATCGTCCTGTACGAGACCCTGACGGCCGCGGGTGCGGGGGGCCCAACGTGGATCGGGAGCTCCTTTGGCAACCAGACAAGTGGGGGGAAGATTGACTACGTCTTCTCCCGCCCGGATGGCCAAACGTGCCTCCAAGAGGGCAAGATCATCACCGATACGTTCGACAGCTACTCGTGCTCGGACCATGCCGTCGTGATGTCGACATTCTGCGTGGGCAACGGCTGCGCAAACTGCAAGAAGAAGTAAAGCGATGGCGCCCCATTGATTTCCCAGGGGGAGGGGGGGGTGCGTTGTTGTCCACAATGCAGTCAACATGCCCAGACTCAGTCAGCATCCGACTTGGACGCATGTATCTAACGCTAAGGTAGTGAACGTCATCAATTGCAAACCAACTTGTATCACGTCCAGGCGGCGATGGCGCCGCCATCCACGTACGAATGTATGGACATCCAGAGGCCCAAGGACGACGATAGAAACGACGCGCCTCGGCCACCTGGCGAGTCGGTTGTTCCGACACTCTGGGCGAAGCTCCGCATATATGGAATAGTGTGTTACTAGTAGTGATCAACCCACAGCGGGCGGCGGCGACACATGAACATCGGCAACGACTGCAATGGTGGAGGTGGTCGTTTCGGACGAATGACGTGGTGCGGGCCGGCATCCACCAACTCGCCAGCGACAAGAGAGAATCGTCTGTGCCGTTGGCACACCCGAGACACGACGACCGACGGGCATGACGGTGGCGTCGCGGTGGTGGCATCCAGATGGTGGTTCCCCATAGTCAGATGCAATGAAGAATCCACTTGGGAACTCACAACTATTGACCTGGCTCGACTAAGATCCTCGAGGGACGACGCGAACTCGCGCGCGCGTGCGTGTGTGTGTGTGTGTTTCCTGTCTGTTTGTCTGCTTGTTGGTGCTTGTCGCGATGTTTCCTTTGTGAAGGTTGCTCATTTGCACATTCGCACCCAAGACACAGGCACACAGAGACTCATCATGGTTTTGGGCCGGTCCTCGACTAGTTTCCTCGCCATCGCCGGTGGCGCGATGCTCGCGGCTGCTGCTCGCGGTGTCGACGGGTCGACGGCGCTGTCCAATGGCGTCGGGTTCGACCTTCTTGGGAAGGGAGGAACGCCGGCGCAGGTCAAGGTCATGAGCTTCAACCTCCGCACGTCCAATGCCAACGACGCCTGCCCGAGTGGCTGCTGGAAGCTCCGCAAGGACCGTGCCAAGCAGATGCTCAGTAGCTATGATCCCGACTTCGTTGGGACCCAGGAGGGTGCCCCTGACCAGATCGACTACATGCAGAAGACGCTCGGGTACGGGAGCGTCGGCGAATGCGCCGGCGAGTGCGCGGCAAACGAACGCAACAGCATCTTCTTCAAGAAGGACCGATGGACATTGCTCGAGGAAAAGACGTTTGCGCTGGTACGTGCCCAATGCTAGAATACCCGACTTGGCCCGGAGACTTACTCGTCTCTATGCAGAGCGACACCCCCGAGAAGATCCCTTCGAACTCGTGGAATCTCGAGTACCTCCGTGCGGCGGTCATGGCGCGCTTCCAGGACAAGACCACAGGCAGCATCGTCTGCATGCTCAACACCCACTACGACATCACCCGCGGGCAGGACAAGTCATCCGTGCTCGTGGCGCAGCGCCTGGGGCAGTTTTGCAAGCCCACGGACTCGGTCTTCATGACCGGGGACCTCAACACCACCCCACAGTCGACGGCCGTGCAGTACCTCCTTGGGGAGACCACGTTGTCCGGCAGCAAGACCCCGATCGTCCTGTACGATTCGGTGACGGCCGCGGGCGCGGGTGGGGGCACGTGGATCGGGAGCTCCTTCGGTGGCAAGGCCGGAGGTGCCAAGATGGACTACGTCTTCTCCCGCCAGGACAACCAGACGTGCCTCCAGGAGGGCAAGCTCATCACCGACACGTTCGATGGGCACTCGGCCTCGGACCACGCGGTCCTCATGAGCACCTTCTGCCTCGGTCAGCGGCAGGGCTGTGGGGAATGCAAGAATGCCTGAGGTGTGCATCCATTGGTCCCAGGTCACAGTCCGTATCCAGAGAGACGCATGCATCTCCCTCTAGAGTGAACAATTACCCCGTTTTAAAGTGTCCAGTAGTTGAAGAATATAGTGACATCGTGTTGCTCGCGTGCGTTCCCATCTCCATGGCCAAACACCCCAACATGCGATCTTTTCTCCCGTTCCCGTTCATTCAACGCCACGCCACCCACCACCCGCGCAGAGCCACCGGCCCTGAGCCTTGAACTCGGCTCCTCCATTGCCTCCGCACAGTCACAAACCACAGAAAACTACCAACTCGGCCCGACGCCACCATCTACCACCTCTCGACCCGCCGCATTCGTCATGATGCCCCCTCGTCGCGAGGTCTCGGCCTGGGGCCAGGTCCTCGTGCTCGCGTGGATCTGCTTCTGCGGTCCGGGGCTCTTCAACGCGCTCCTGTCCATGGCCAGCGGGATCCAGGACCCGACGCTCGCCTTCCGGGGGAACATGCTCATCTACGTGGTCTTCACGCTCGCGAGCGCCGTCGCCGGGGGCGTCCTCGGGGTCGTCGGGCTCCGACGGGGCCTCCTCCTCGGATCCCTGGGCTACGTGCTCTACATCGCCTCGCTCTGGAACCTCCAGACGCGCGCGCTCGCGGCGCCGGGCCTCGGGATCTCCCCGACGGGGCTCTATTACGTCGCCTGTGGGGCCCTCGGCGCCGCCGCGGGGCTCCTCTGGGCCACCCAGGGGCAGATGATCATGAGCTACTCGACCGCGGCCAACCAGGGTCGCTACCTCGGGACCTTTTGGATCATCTTCAACCTCGGGGCCACGTGCGGGGGGCTCTTGGCCTTTGCCGTCAACTTTTCGCAGCCCCCGACGGCGACGGCGACAGCGACGGCGGTGGCGCGGGTCTCGGACTGGACGTTTGTGCTCTTTGGTGCGATCGCCGCGCTCGCGACCGTCGCCGCGTATCTGTGGATCGCCCCGCCGAGTGCGGTGGTCAAGGACGACGGGCAGCCGGTCGCGCTGGCGGTCGATGTTGAGGTGCCTTTGACGACCGACGGGCATCCCACAACGTGGCACCGGGAGCTCGGGGCCATGGGCCGGTACCTCGCCTCGGCCCCGGAGATCCTCCTCCTCCTGCCGCTCTTCGCCTACAGCAACTGGTTCTACACGTACCACTCGTTCTACAATGTCTCGATCTTCAACGCCCGCACCGGGGGCCTCGCCAGCGCGCTCTACTGGACCGCGCAGATGCTCAGCGCCCACGTCCTCGGGGGCATCCTCGATCGCGCAACGTCAGGCCCCCACTCGAAGCCACTCGTGACCGTCGCCCGCCGGGTCCTCGGGTTCTTGGTGCTTGTGTGGAATGCGATGTGGGCCCTCGGCTGGCTCGTCCAGGGCGTGTGGGTCCAACCGACGTACGCCCGGCGCCTGGACCTCGACATCGCCGACGACCTCGGCGAGCTCGCGCTGCCCCTCGGACTCTATGTGGTCTATGGGGCCGCGGACGCCCTGGGCCAGGTCTGGATCTACTGGTTCCTCGGCTCCGTGTGCCCCCGGGGCAAGTGCGTCCGAGTCGCGGGCTACCACGCGGGGCTCTACAAGTCGGTGCAGGCCCTCAGCGCCGCCGTCGCCGCGGGACTGGGGGCCCGGGGGCTGGCCCCGGCGACCCAGCTCGGGATCAACTGGTTCCTGGCCAACGTCGGGGCCCTCGGGGCCCTTGGGGCCCTGGGGATCGTCGACGCTGCTGTTCCCAATGCCGCCAAGGAGCCCCCGGGCCGTCTCCGCCTCGTCCACGGCGACGACGACGCTGACGACAACCACCACCCGCGCCGGGTGGTCTCGTACCAGGCCATCCCCTGACGTTGATGCGTGTCATCGTCGTCATCGCATAAAGAGCGCGAGCCGAGGGGGCTTTTTATAATTCCCCTTGCGTCCCCGTCCAGACCCTGGAAGCTCGAACGCTTCTGCTTGTGCGCTTGGCGCCACTGTATTCCCTCGTTGCCAGTGTTTCATGTCCCTCGGGCCCATGGCCGAGAGCACGATGGGCGGCCCGCGGTCCCCGCTGGCATTTGGGGCGCGCCCGACGTCGACGACGACGACGCCGATGACCGAGCGCCTCGTGGCCAACGTCCAGGACCTGCCCCTCGTCGGGCGCCTCCTTAGCGTGCGGGTCTACGAGGTCGTCGACGCCGGCGGGGGGGTCACGGGCTACCGCCTCGCGGCCGTCGACGACGTCGAGAGCGACTACGCGCTCTTCGTCTCCCGGGTCAAGGCCGAGCAGCTCCATCGGCTCGAGGCCGGAGCAGCAGCAGCAGGAGTAGCCGCCGCAGTCGCACGGGGGGATCACGACGACGACGCCGCTCTCGCACGACCGCAGCCGCCGCCACCGAGCGCCGAGGCCGTGGCCAACAGCATCGTCGCCCACCTCGACATCATCGGGAACCGCCACCGGGACATTGGGCGCCTGGTCTGCCGCGAGCCCGAGACCCGACTGGGCAAGCAGGAGCGGGTGACCGCGTCGTCGCGGGCGGGGACCGGCGGCAAGCCCCCGCGGAATGCCCACCTCCCGGCCAAGCAGCCGGACATGCGGGCCAAGCGGACCCGGCGGAGCACGCTCAAGGTCCAGCTCGCCCTCGCCGCCCTCGGGAGCCACACCACCGCGTCGAAGACCACAACAACGACGACGACGACGACGACCGAGCCCCCGGTGGACG
>JAADYI010000111.1:0-31192 GCA_023338185.1 Lagenidium sp. CBS 127285
CACTTGCGGCTCCCCTGGACGAGGAAATGCCGATAGATGCAGCTCTTGCAGACTATACATCGCACCACAGCAGCACGAACAACAACAGCAGCATGGGGTTTGTGTCAGCCCGTCCGTCCATCCCTCCATCCCTCGCGTCCCGCGTTCCGTCCCCCTAATCAAAACACCATTGATCGACGCACAGGAATGCAGGCACTCGGGGATCGTATGGGCCTCGCGGAGGAGCCCCCGGCAGAGCACGCAGCCGAGGTGCTCGGTCAGCGCCTGGAGCTGGATCGTCACCTATCGCGCGTCCACGTTGGGCGTCAGCGATCGCACGCACACCAAACGCCGCCGCAGCAGGAGCAGCGTCATCGGACCGTGCGCGTGTCGGCGGCCATTGTCTCGGGAAGTTCCCCACAGCAGCAGCTCCGCGGCCCTGTGTGTACATTCCGCGCCATTGCCACCGGCGCGCCGGGTTCGCGGGTTGTCCAACGGTTCACGGACGGACCCGACCCGATTCACAGCCCCAGGCCCAGACCTGTCGAGTTTTACTACTGTCCATACGAACTGTAGGTGTACTGGACATGTGACCCACGGGTTTCAAATTGTGGGGACGTGATCACCAATTGGCCAACGAACCCACCAAAAGAACCAACTTGTTTTGTGTTGTTTGTTGGTTGCACTTGACGGATCGGACCCAACCAACGCTCCCGCCCCCACCCCACCGCATCGCGGCGGCTTCAACACGCACGCGCAAGACACGAGACAGCGAGACAGCGATGACCATCAAGGGCCTGTTCTTCAGCGAGTTCGACAACATCGCGGGGCCCGTGATCGTCTTCCAGGCCCCGGACAAGTACGTGTTTGGGGGCGGGGCCATCGCATAGTCGTCAGTCTGTGCCCATGTGGCGACTTACATCGCGATGGCGCCCAACAGCCTCCTGAGCGCCGAGGCCTTTGACAGCATCTCGAGTTACATCATCATCGACAAGGCCCTGTGCAACAAGATCATCACCGTCAGCGTCCAGCAGCTCAAGATCGTCGGGTACCCGGTCTGCATCGAGGACGACAAGTACCATCGCAATGCGCTGCTCTTCAACATTGGCTTTGTCTTTGACGAGCCCATGAAGACGACCCCGTACCGGCCCATCCTCCGCAAGCTCGGGGCCCACGTTGAGAGCATGGAGAAGGAAAGTGGCTTCCTCTCCCGCCCCGATCGCAAGGCCCAACTCGCTGAGATCCTCCCGCGGCTCCTCCGGGATCTCATGGCCAGCGGCGAGGCCACGATCCCCATCGACGCGGCGAATGTGCTCAACCTCAAGCTCTTCCCGTCCCTCCCGGACCCCGCGCCGGTCTTTGACTATCAGGTCCCCGTGGCGATCCGGGACCTCCGCCAGCTTCTCGACAATAGCGGTTCGTGCTTATTGTTTGGTGCCGAGTGAGTGAATGATGATGGATTGGCGAATTTGACCGTGCACTCTGTCGTTTCCTATATGCAGCCGAGTGGGATCTTGCCCTCCAACAGATCGTGCCCTTCATCGATGGCGTCAAGTACGTGAAGCGCATCAGCATGGAGGCGGATGTGGAGATTGCCATCGTCAAGAAGTGCCTCCGTCAACTCCTCTACTATGGATGCATCACAATGATCGACATCTTCCTTCACTCCAACATTTACACAACGACGCCACAGATCTCGATGCTCGCCAAGGATCAGAAAATCCAAGCAGAGTGTGCGCTGTACATCACAAAGGCAGGTCGATCACCGCCACCGTTTGCAAGGATATTTGCGCTTTACTGCAGCATGCAACCCAGTCTTCGCATGAGTGATTTTTGCCTCTTGTATGCGGAATCTCTGGTCAACGTTGACGTCCGACGCTTCATCACATTCGGGCTCATTCATGCGTTCCTTCGCCGTGTTCATCGCTATCCCATATTCGTGGATTACGAGTGCCCAAAGGGTCTCCAATATTTTCCGCGTGGATATCCCAAGATGGGTACTGCTGCAGCCTCTGCGCAGATGGCGGCAAACAATTCTATGGGGTCGGCTCTGAAAACGAAATCATCCTCGCCACATTTCGACGAAGAGCGGATTGTCCGTCGAATGGACGGCACTATGCACACAGACGAGATCTGTGTGGCAAATATGATCCGCTTCAGTGACCTTGAAGGCATCGTATCAAGGAATCCGAACGTTTACGTGGTGCACAAGTGAAGACTCTTCCCTAACTCACGGGTCCCCATGACCATCATCCATTACATATTATCATTCACACGCGAAACACACTGCCGGCAATGAGTCTCCTGTCTAAAAAATCTCTACTCCAGCCAGAAACCACTGATCTCCATATTGATCACCAACGTGAGGTACTTCACGAGTTCGTCCATGCTTGTGTAGAGTGGTAAGTCGATACGGTTGAAGCACGTGTGGCCCTTCGGCATTAATCCAGTCGGCGGTGGCCCCTTGTTCACAAATTGGACGGTAAACCGGCGAACGCGACCATCACTGCTCGTGAGTGCCTTGAAGCCTTGCACAGGTACTCGGCTTGTCCCTGTAGCGAACTGAAGGAGTCGAGCCTTCTGCTCAGCCGAGAAGGATGCCAGCGTCTCCCAGAACCACTCAAGGACTCTTTGTTCCGCGGGCGTGGGCTTCTCCAGTTTAATCCACCGCACTTCGCTGTATGTTCGCCAGTCGCCGACATCGATATCGGGAATACCTGAGAGGAGGAGATCAAACTCTTGGTAATCGAAGACAGTGACCAAGAACGTTGGTACAATATCGTAAAACCCCTTGAGAAGTGCGTTCAACTGCTCTGTGATGCTCTCAAACATGTAATGCTTGAGAAGGAGTTCGAGGTATTCCTTCTTGTTCGCATCTGTTACATCAATGTTCCGTCCTCCGGGCACGAGCTCGACTGTCTCCGATTTTCCCTCCGACGTGATGACTTGAACGGTGAAGTCGATATTTAGCAGCTCGGCGTGGTCGTTCTGCTTCATCCATAGTGCATTCTTATAGAGCTCTTCATCCAAAAACTCGAGATCTGAAAAAGAGATGGGGACACCGAGCATGTGCTTGATCAGCGGTAATGCGAGGGACATCTTCATGTTGTGGCCCTCGATCAGGGCCTTGGCCAAGAGACGACCCACGAATTCGTAGTACTGCAGGTGGTTCGGGATCTTGGTTGCTGACGCGGGGTTGATCCAATAACCGAGATTCTCGCCCTTCGTAGCGATGAAGAGCCCAAAGTCATCATTAAAGAGCGAGTCGCTGAGGCACTCGTACCATTCACGGATGAGACCTCCGGCATCGAGTCCCGGCTCGTTTTCGAAATAAATGCGCAGCCGTTCCCAAAAGCGACTTGCCGGGCACTTGAGCATTTGCTCCAAGGAGTCGGTGACAATGTGATCACGGCGAACGACTGCGCAACCAAATGTTAGTCACTTAATCAACCGGGCGTAGCACAACATCTTGCACTTACCAAACTGGATATGTCCTTCGTCGTAGCTCCGCCATCGTTTCTGCACTTGAGAAAGGAACCAGCGGTTCTTCTCGTGGAATGTCAAAGCCGCGATCTCCTCCAGATCGTCGGCGCACTCAATCTTCCGGGATGTCTCAGCAAAGTTGACTCGTGTCGCAGAGGCCCATTCAAATGTTCCATCAGCGTTCTCATGTCGGACATAGCCCGTCGAGATGGTGGTCATGTTGCCCCAGCGCTGGTCCTCTTCAATCTGCTGCAATGTCGCCGACGGATTGAACGGGTTGGTCGCCGACGAACTGAATGGGTTGGTTGCCGACGGGTTGAATGGATTTTCGTACGGGTGGTGTGCCATGGTCGGACGCTCTTCGGCCTCCTCGAGTCGTTTGAGGGCAGTCGCGCGGAGGGGCTGGAAGAACGGCTGCGGAAAGCGGCCAACGCGGCTCTTTCTCTCCACTTCGTCGGCTTCATCGTCCTCACCAAAGTCGCGCAACGCTAACGCAATGTGAGCATTTGTCTCGCGCATCGAGTCCGTCAGTGATTCATCGGAGGGCCGCTGATCCTCGCTTCGGGGTGTCATCATGCCATTGTAGTCGTTGCCATTGTCGGCGTCGATTCGCACCCAATGCAGCATGCCATCGGCGCCTTTCTTGCGCTTCCACAGATGCCGGCGCATTGCTGCCTTTTGTCGGGACGTGAGGTTCATCTGCTTGAGGCGGCGCACGTGAAAGGATCGCACGCGCGATTGCTGGGTCAGAATACTCGAGTTCTGCCGAAGGAGATCAATCTTGCGGATTCCCGAGGCTCGGGCGATCGACGGACTCCGACCGCCAATGACTTGCGGGGTCCCGCACATGACGCACGTGGTCTTGCTCGGGTGGTTATCGTGGAAGCAGATCGCGCAGGGCCACTCCTGCTCGCCGCGCTCGATAAAACTGTCGACGAGGTCCTGTCGCATCATGTTGTTGTTGACATTGTCTCGCTCCAAGAAGCGCTCAATCTTCCGGGCGTAGCTCCAGTAGTACCAAATGCTCCCGACGAGGACGACGAGCGCGGCGACGAGGAACACGTAGACCAGCGTCGCCACTGTCGGGCTCAGCTCTTTGCCAAAGATCATCGTCATGGTTCTCTGGATTCAGCTGGGGACGTCGCTGGATGATCGAGATGTCAACTGGACTCGTAGGGGAGACTGCCGACGACACGAGGTCTCGCACCGGGTAATACACAGCAGTGACGCAGTGTGTAGGCCCCCAGTGATGACGGCAACGCGCGGTGGACGCGGCGCTCTCGCTCCCTATGCTTGACCCGAAGGCGTGGTGGCACTGGCCCACAACAAAATGACGCACTCCTTTGTGTTGTGAGGCCCGTGAGAGTGTTGTTGCTTTCGTGGACTGTGAAAGAGGCCCTGGACTCGATCAACTCAATCGCTGGGGGGTGATGCTGGTGGCCGGTCTGCACTGACTCTTGCCGAGGTCAAGGGGCTCGAATTGAAAAATATGGGCAGCCCCAATCCCTTATTGCTACTTCACTCTCCAGTTGGCCAATCAGCAACTGCGAGGGACATATTGTGTTTGTGAAGTGTCTCCACATTCTGGAAAAATGCGGACATCAATCAATCGGCGTAATGGAACCTTCAAGCAAAAACAATCGAGTTCGGCGTTGGACACCTCTTTGAAACAGAGATTCACGTTGCATGATGCATCATGCAAAGGCAGCCTCGTTGCGGAATCTGCAACAGCTTGAGCAAACTGCGTCCCCTCCGCTACGCGTCGTAGGGTACGATGTTATGCCTTGTGACCATTCGGTGTGAATTGTGAGGTGTCAAGTGGGGATGAATAATCGCCAACGAATCACAGAATCCAAATGTGAAGTAAGACCAATCATCTGAGAAACTTTTGTGAAGCATCCTTGGCTTGGGGAAGAAACTTTCAGGAACCTGGAATCCTGAATACTTCCTCTGTTCATTTCCAGTGAAACACGCCAAAGCCATCAGGTGGTTTAGGGCTGGTTCAACCCAGTCCAGGCGCATCATCATGAGAGAGGAGCTTGAATCAGTTGCTCCGATGAGTTTCAGTACATCCCTCTCCCAAACCATCAAAATCCGTCACACTGGGTGGACCACACGACCTCTTGACTCGCGTGTGGTCCACACCCCGTAGCCATGACTGGCGGTCTTCTCCATCTTCCTCATCCACGACACCACCCGATATCATCATGACCATGCGGCAGTGGCAGGCTAAGCTCCAGCGCTGGCACACGCTCGGACGGTACTACGCCAACAAGTGGCAGTACGATGGGACCAAGTGGGCCGAGCGCGTCTGGCACGGACAGGGTACGGGGAACCCCCAGGCCGTCGCCTCGGTGCCGTTCATGATCACCCACACCATGCGCCAGGAGCTCGTGGCCGCGGGCTTTCCCCATCAAGAGATCTCGGGGCTCCTGCCGGCGGTCGCGCACGCGCTGATCGCCGAGAAAATCTCGTACGCGCAATTTCGTGAACGCCAGCAAGTCACCGCCGCGCCCGTGGCCAGTGACGACGAGCACATGGTCGATTCACAAACCTTCACCGGGACTTCCGCCTCGACCGCGGTCACAATGGTCGTCCCGACAGAGGACCCATCGCCCAACGAGTCATCGACCACCACGACCGTCGCGGTGACGGTCGCGGTCGTGGCGGCCGAGCCGTCCACGAAGGAGTCTGTGTAGTGAATTGGCTTCGATGGGGCCCTCGAGTATTATAAAATCCAGTATACACGTGCGATTTCGGCACTTAGCACACGCCATTGTACTAGCGCTTGGCGTTGGCCTTGATGAGACTATCGCGGAGGAGCGCGACCTCGCTCCCGCACGCCGCGCACGTGGGCTCCCGGGGATCGTTCAGGAGCGTGCAGCGAGGGCACGACCACGGCAGGAAGCGATGGAACGTCAGCGTCACCGGGTTGGCGGCTGTGAGGAGCAGCTCCAGCACCTGCAATCGGTCCTCGCTCTCGAGGATCGTGCCATTGATCCCCACGAGCGTGTCCCCGATCTCGATGGCGCCGCTGGCCTCGGCTGCGAGCTTCTCACCGGCGCCATTGACCTCGAAACCATCCACAACGATGTTCCGATTAGCGCTCTGGACAATCGACGGCTCATCAGTTGATTCGACGAGCTCGAGACCAATGCCGCCGTCCATCGCAGTTAACACGACGTCAAAGATCTGCGAAGGCGAATGCACCTCCTGGCCATTGGAGGTGGTCTTCTGGGCGATCATCGTCTTGTTCGCGACCGCCGATGGCGAGGTGGCCGGGGCTAACGATGGCTCATTCATAGTCGGCACGGATGTTGTCTTCTCAGTGGCTTTCGGGGCCAGTGAGGGGCTATCGTACTCATCCTTGAAGATGGCATCGCGGTTGATCTCCTCTGCGTCCTCCCCTGTATGTCGAACCGAGTACTCGCGCCGTCGAACCGAGCGGGGCATGGACATGGACATTCGAAGTTGGTCGTTCGACTGCGAGGGCTTGATCTCGCGCGAGAGGATCCCATTCAAACGCGAGAGTGTGTCCTTGGCCGACTGGTGCATGATACTGAGGTCCTCGTCCAGCCACGCCCTGCCGCCATTCTGCGTGAGCGATGGCGGGAGCCCCTGCGTCATCTCCTTGGACGTCTGAATCGGGCTCATTGGTAGCAACGTCGTGGACGAGGGGGCGCTCTTGACAGGCGGTGCTGGCGTAGGAGGCTCGGCGGTGGCGATTGGCGACATCGGAATGCGGCCATTGCCTTCGTCCATCTGGAGTGATGTGGTATCAGCCTTACCGTCTTCGCGAGCATCCTCGTTGGCCGCATCGGCTGAGTCCTTCCACCACTGGTGGATCTCATTCGCGACCTTCTCGAGCGACGCCTGCTGGATGCCCCGGCGTTCGTAAAACACGAGCGTGGGCTGGTACCCGCCGCGTTCGACGCGGGAGCGAACGTCGTCCCACGCGCCGACGCGCTTGACGCGCGTGTCGTCAAAGAGATACCAGTGCTCACTGGGGACGCCACCTTCCATGGTCCGGCTCTTGAAGAAGCCGACGTAGTGGCGGCCATAGTAACAGACCATCCCGCGAAAGTTGTAGGCCGCGGCGCCCTCGTCGGCGGCCGTGGCCCGGTCGAGGCGGAAGATCCGCCCGAGATCGAGCATCTGCGCGTCGGCGGGCGGCGCGCTCTTGGTGGTCTTGGTCTGGCGGGTCAGGAGCTCCATCCACCCGCGGACCTCGTGCTTGCTCACCTGGTCGCTGGACCAGATGATGCTCATGGCGAAGACCATGGGCAGCTGGAGGATCCACCGGCTCTGCTGCATCTTGCCCGTCTTGCAGGCATCGCACGATGGACGGTAGGCGACCTCGACGCAGCCCCCCTGGGCCTCGAGCTGCAAGACCTCCTCGAGGGACCGGTCGCGGCTGTGCTGGAGGAGCTCCTGGGCGTAGACCCGGTAGAGAAAGTCCGTGTTCATGAGCGGCTCCTGGGTCTCACCGCACCCCCCGCAGCTCCGGAGCTCCATGAGGTTCATCTGGAAGAGCAGGTGGGCGATGCACTGGGGCTCGCAGACGATCGACGACGCGTCCTCGATGCTCTGCGAGGCCCCGAGGCTCGGGGCCCGGCGGAGCGCGAGCATGCGGTTGAAGGTGTCCCAGTGCAGCGCGTCGAGGATGGCCTCGAGGGTCTCGGTCGCGTCGTTCATGGCCCCGAGGGCGAAGAGCGACGTCAGGGCCTCACGGACGCGGTCGACCTCGAGCACGGGCTCCTCGGCAAACTGGTAGAGGATGAAGATCTGCTCGAGCTCGCAGAGGAGGCAGGGCATGGCCGCCGCCGCCGTCACCGCCGCGGTGGTCGTGGGCTTGCCCCCAAAGCGGTGATGCAGCGCGTGGTCGCCCGTGCCGATGAGCACCCGGCAGCTCCGGAGGTGCCACAGCGACTGGATGATGACGTTGAGGAAGCAGTTGTTGGCCCCGAGCTCGTTGCTCAGGCCCTTGCGGCGGCTCATGACCCGCGACTGGCTCATGCTCTGCCACAGAGACGACGACGACGCCGACGCCGACGCCGATGCCGATGATGCAGCGGCCGCCATGTTGCGATCGATCGATCCTTCGGATCAAGCCAAGACCAAGCACTGCAAGGCGCCACCGTGTGTGGGACACTTGAAGAGAAGGAATCAGACAGCTCGAAAACTATCCAAAGGGGACCTGATACCGCATGGGAATTTTACGTCGACGGAAACTTGCCCTGGGAAGTTTACTGATACTTTACTTGGTTAACTTTGGGTGGCTCGCAATGCATCCGCTGTTCCCCTCCTCATCGTCATCAGCGTAGCGTCAGCATCATCGCTCGATCCAAAGACCTTCGCGCAACGCCGAGCGAGCAGCATCATGGGCCAGAAGGGGACCGGGCGACGGCTCTCGGACCAGGAGCGGATGGAGATCATCGCCAAGCTCGAGGGGGACAAGCCCCGGGCCAGCGCCGCCGAGTGCGCGCGGCAGTACGGCGTGAGCTCGGCGGCCATCACCAAGCTCATGAAGATGAAGGACAAGATCAAGCAGCGGTTCAAGGAGAACAACGCATTCAGCCAGCAGCGCAAACGCGGGGGCACCGAGCGTCACGCGGCCTTCGAGGATGAGCTCTATCAGTGGATCAAGCAGGAGCAGCACGCCCGGGTGGCGGCGTTTGCCGCCGCGGCCGCGCCACCATCGTCGTCGTCGTCGACCACGGACGGGGTGGAGGCAACGGCGCCAACAGCCGCGACTCCTGTGGCATCCACCGCCGATGGGACCTCGTCATCGTCCACGCCGGCACCGGCGAACGTGGAAGCGGCAGCCTCGACACCGGCCCTCGTTGCCGCCCCTGCGTTCGTGCCGCTGACCTCGGCGCAGATCCAGGAAAAGGCCCAGGAGCTCCTCAAGGCGCACGATCTCGGTACCTTCCGGGCCTCCAAGGGCTGGTACTATCGCTTCTGTCGGCGCTATGGGCTCTCCCGGGTGAGCCTCGGGGGCCAGGACGCCAAGGCGGGGGATCAAGGTGAGCACGCCGACGATGTCCTGGGGCCGAGCGACTGGGAGACTGATGATGGCTCGCACGAGGGGGTCAAGCGCGAGTCGCGGTCCCAGCGCAGCGGGGATGACGGGGCCCCGGGCGATGTGAAGCCGCCCCCGCGGAAGAAACGGCCCGCGGAGTCGCGCCGGACCACGCGCGGGGCCAGTGGCAATGCCGGGAGCAGCAGCGGTGCTGTCGCCCCCACGTCGTCAGTGGACAAGAGCCACGAGCCCGTGGGCTGGGCGGGCGTGGATGCGCTCCAGGACACCCTGGCCCGGGCCGCGATGGCCCTCGATCACCCCCAGGCCCGCGAGTACCTCGGGGACGACGCCGCGACCGAGATGCTCCGGAGCATCCAGCAGAGCATCGGCGTCGTCCAGTGCATCCGGCTCAAGAAGTGCGTGGCCGATGCGAACAGCAACAGCAGCAGCAGTAGCAGCAGCGCCCACGCGACAAATGCCCCTGGGATCGAGGCGGACCCAGCGCCGTCCATCAACGCAACCGACGACGTGACAACGGCGACAACGGCGACAACGATGGCGACGGCGGCGGAGACAACGGCCGGGGTTGAGACCCTGGAGGCGGTGGTCGTCTGACTCGGCGCCCCCTCCTTCACCCACGCACACACACACAGACGAACGTCCGCGCTTGTAACTTAAACCACTCGATCCCCTCGCGCTCGCTGATGATGCCCACGTGGGCGCCCCTCGATGCCACTCGGTGGGTTACGCCAGCGCCTTTGTCGTAACCCGACGTCGTTTCAACGTTCCCATCGGATCCAAAAACATCCCACACGCGTCGCTGTTGCCGCCGTCGTCGCGGCGCATGACCCCGAGCCCGATGACGGACACTGGCGCCCTCCGGCTCTCGCCCTGGGGGGCCCTCCCGTGGCTCCTCGGGGGCCTCGCGTGCGCCGTGCTCATCACGCAGTACCTCGAGTTTGCGGTGGTCTCGACACTCCACCGCCTCGACTGGCCCCGGGCCACGAGCCTCCAGGCGCGGAGCCTGGCGTTCTACCAGTGCTACTGGGGGGCCGTCGTCGGGCTCCTCCTGGGGACCCTCGTGTGGCTCTACGCGACGGATCGCTGGGCCTACAAGGCCGTCTACGGGCTCGTGGGCTTTGTGGTCCTCGAGGCCCTCCAGCTCTCGGTCGCGATCCTGCTCACGTCCTGGAAGGACATGGCCGATCGCCTCCAGACCCAACTCCAGCGGCGCCCGTGGCTCCAGGAGCTCGTCGGCGGGGCCACGACCGCCACGCGGGGCGTCACGGCCTGACTGACAGACGGTGACCGATGCGACAAAGTCTCCTGTACCAACACAGCAGCCACCATGAAGGAGACCAAGACGAGACCCCACACAGCACTCACATGTTTCTCACTACGTGGCCGATAGGCACCCTCCCATCCTAACTACACCCTTGCACTCTTGGGCTTGTTTTGTATCTCATGCATCTCGATCTCCCACCCACGCGCTCGTCAAAGTCAACCAGACGACGGCGGGACTCAGTGAAAGTGCCGGCGTCGGTATGCGTCAATGGGGTTGGTCATCGGGGCGCCAACGTCCTTGTTGAGGTACGCCATGAGGTCAAAGAGCAGCGTCTCCTCCTCCGAGCGCCCGGGGCTCTGCCCGCCATACTCCTCGGGGATGTTCTCCAATGGGATCTTGTCGGCGAGGGCCTCGAGGATCTTCTGCTTGTTCCCGCGGACGATGATCACCTTCTCCCGGGTCACCGCGTCCATCATCGTCTTGACCGTGTTCCAGATCATGCTGAACCACGACGGGACGTTGATGACAAAGATATACGCGCAGCGCTCCGGGTAGTGATTCCCCGACACCGCCGCGGCGTTGCGTACATAGTCCACGGCCTCCCCGACAAAGTCCGAGATCCCAATGCCCTCCACGTCGAGGACCGAGATGCACTTCTTGTTATCATCCGGCTCGAGCACCTGCCACAGAAACTCGGTCACCATGAGGTAGTTGTGCATGAGGTCCTTGAGCGTCAGGTCCGCGCCCTTGAGGCCCTTGAGGTTGATCTTGCCGGGCTTCTCATAGTACACCGGCTCATCATTCTTGCCCCGCTTGTGGTAGAAATGCGGGTAGTTGTTCTTGATCGTCTTGAAATGTGGCCAGGGCTTGGTGAGGATGGCATCCAAGTCCTCCTGGGCCCGCCAGGCCATCGTCTTGGCGTACCGCTCGCGGGCTTTGACCTCGTCGCCCTTCTCGGCGAGGATGAACCGCTGCGGGACGACACTCTCACCCGGCGCCGCCGGTGTCAGCGTCTCCATCTTGACCGTCACCGTCGTCTTCTCCTCGACGACGTTGGACCCCGAGCCACTCAACCGGCGCTTCTCCGTGACCACGACGGTCTGCACGACCCCAACGGGGAGCGTCGCGGCCGCCTGCAAGGGGAATCGGTACTCCGTGATGATCATCTTGACCGTGTCGCTCGGGGGCAGGTCATCCTCGGCCTCGGTGATCAGCGCGGGGGGATGAAAGAGAAACGACAGCGGGTGCTCAACCTTGGCGGCGACGTAGACGATCGGGACCAGCACGAGCGCGAGGACGGTGAGCTTCTGCATGAGCCCGCCCTTGTTGGGATCCGCGAGCCCCCGCCAGAGGAAATGGGTCAAGACCGCGTAGAGCAGCGCAAAGGCCGGGACGGGGACCTTCCGGAGGATGCCCCCGAGCGTCTGTAGCGCCGTCAGGCGGGGGTGGAGCGCGTGTCCCGGTGCGGCAAGCACGCCCGTGGCCTGGCCCAGCGCCTGGCCCTTGGGCCCCGTCGTGAGCTTGGCGAGGACCCGCCTCGGCACGGCCCCGACGAGCTTGAGGACCAGCTCGCCGGGTCCATTCCGCAGGGGCAGGAGGAACTCGGTCTCCTTGTCCGGGTCCGTCGCGTTCCCGGCGGCGTGGGCGAGGATCTTCTCCTGGAGCATGGGCCCGGGGAGCGTCGCCGACGTCTGATTCGAGAGCTTGAAGAAGATCTCGGCCTGCTGGAGCCCCGTCTTGCGATCGTGCTGCTTCTCGAGGAGCCCCATGGGGAGGGCGATGCGCTGGCCATAGTTGTAGGCCGTGATGAGCTTGTTGAGCATCGAGATCTGCTCGACGCGGGGCTTGATCGGGCAGATCGTAAACTTGAGCTCCGTGCCCTTGCCATCGCAGCAAATGTACCCGCCGACGATCTTGCTCGTGGGCTTCTTGAAGTTGGTCAGGCGCTTGTTGAACATCTGCGAGTGGCGATTCGACTCGACGACGGCGATGACCACGTTCTCATCGCCATAGCGCACGGGGCCCTCGGGCTCGAGGAGGTTGGTCGCGGATGACGACGACAGCGTCGACGAGGACGCGGCCGTCGGGAGCCCCCCACCGGAGAGGCCGTCCGTCGACGCGGCCAAGGCGGCGGCCCCCGAGGACCGAGACGCGACGACGCTCGCCTTGCGGTCCGCCACGAGGCCCGTGCTTGAGGCCGAGGACGGCGCCGATGCCGACGCCGCGGCTGAGCCACTTCCGGCCCGTCGGAAGCTCACGTACATCTCTCCGGGGGTATTGCGGGCTCGGGGCCCGACGTAGCCGGTGATGCCCCCGGTCTTGTTGTTCCAGACCATCCCATGCTGGTTCACGAGGACGACCGTGTGGCCATACTCGACGCAGTCCCCGAGGGCCCGGAGGTTGGCGGGGTCGAGGACCGTGAACTCGTCCTCATTGAAGAGCGTGTCGAGCGCGGGGCCCAGCGGTGGCACGGCGCTGAGGATCCCATGGCGGCCGTTCTTCTCGTAGTAGCCGATGCCCACGGGCCACGTCGTGGTCGAGAGGAACCGCGGGCCGCTGTCGGCGGTGGCCGGGGAGGACGAGGACGCCGAGGCCGCGGCCGCGAGCGCCGACGCGGGGCTGTCCTTGAGGTACGCGGAGACCGCACAGAGCCGGAGCTTCTGGCCGTAGCGGAGGATCAGCGCCGGGTGCGGCTCGGCCATGGCCAACTGCGGGCGGGGGGCGCTTGATGGGCGGGGGCGCTTGGACGAGGCGAGCGAGCGAGCGCTTTGATGGGCCGCCGTGGGCAAGCAGGGGGGGGGAGGAGCGACGACGTGGCGAGCAGCTACAACTCCGCAGTCAAACAAGAGCCAAGGTTGAGATCGAGGGGCTCTCACTTTCTTGGTCTGACGCCAGACTAAGAGGTCACTCAAGCGGGGGAGATGTGGTGTTGAGGTGTCAACCCGAAAACAGTATGTCGGGCCACCACTTTCTGTGTTTTTACTTTGTTGGGGTGGCGTGTAGGCACACGTTCGAACGACCTTCGGACGACCTCATCCTGTACCTCGGCGTGTGGCTGCCATCCTTGCTGGTCATCCAGAATCCGACCAAGTCAGTCCAGACAGACGATGAAGATCTTCACCCGGCTCCGGCCCACAGTGGCGGCGGCGGCGGCGGCTGCTGCTGCTGCTGCTGCCGGTGGTCGAATGACAGCGACCCGGAACGCGGCGCTCGCTCACGCCCTCGTCTCGACCATGGCCCGTCCAGTGGCGGCATCGCATGCGCTGCTTGGCCCCGTGGCTTCGATCCAGTCAGTCACGGGGCCAAGCGCCACGCGGGGCCTTAGCACGGTGGCCGCCCCCGCTCGCCACGAGCCGCTCCCGACCGAGGACTTTGTCCCCGAGGACGTCTGGGTACGTCGCCCGATCGCTCATCGTGCTGTGTGTGTGTGTGTGTGTGTGTCTCACGAACTGAGATCGGGCCGTTTAACATTGGCAACAACAGGACACCTTCATCGTCCCCCTGCGGGAGCTCTGCACGGGGCTCTACATGGAGAACCGCGAGGACGACGGGACCCACGAGGGCGGCGCCGACCACGAGGCCCTGCTCGCCTGGTGGGCCACGACGATCACCGCGGCCATCGCCGGCGAGCCTCTGCAGCGCCACCCGCGACTCGCGGAGAACCTCCAGCGGGCCTACGCGCATGGGCTCGCGATCACCCTCAAGCAGCGCGAGTTTGACCTCGCCGCGGCCCTCGTCCAGCAGATGAAGGACCTCGGCGTCGCCCCGACGGCCCAGATCTACGCGTACCTCGTTCGGAGCGTCGCCCTCGAGCTCCTCGAGCACGAGCGCGAGGCGCTGACCCTCGATGAGCTCCGGGAGCTCCCCCTCGACCCCCGCAACTGGGAGAATGCCGTGCTCGAGCTCGTCCGCACCGAGACGCAGCCCCACTACCGCCGGGCCGCGATCCTCCGCGAGCGCTTCCAGGCGCGGCTCCAGGCGGGCGTCGCCGAGGTCCTCGAGGACTACGAGGCCGCGATCCCCGTGGGCCTCCAGACCATCGAGCCGTACAATGAGGTCCTCCGGGTCTACGCCGCGCACCAACTTCCGTTCACGGCCATGCTCCGGGTCGTGAATGCCATCCCCCGGGCGTCCCCGGCCCGCGCGGGGCTCAACGCCGACACGTACCTGGCGCTGCTCCAGGGCGCCCGGGGCAAGGACATTGCGCTGACCGTCGAGCGCCTCGTCCGCTGCGAGGCCGTGCGGAGTCTCGCCCCGAGTCCCACGACGACGACGACGACGACCGATGCCCAGGCCACCGACGACCACGCGCGCGAGCCCCCTCTCACCGGGGACCACGAACCGACCACGGCTCTCCGCCGCCAGGAGGTGGTCGTGCGGACGTGGGACCTCGCGATGAAGGCGCTCTGCAACTCGGTCACCGAGCGCTTGTTCGACCGCCGCCAGTCGGTCGACTCTCGCCGCGTCCGGGAGCTCCAGGAGACCTACGAGCGCGTCGAGACGAGCCTCCTGGGGGCCTTCCCCGAGTCGACGGCCCTGGACGACGTGGCGACGCACAATGCCGTCTACGCCATGCGGATCAAGGCCGCGGCCCTCTGTGGCATGACCAAGCGCGTGCTCGAGCTCGTCGACGAGTACACGGCCCAGGCCCCGGCCGCGGCCACCGCGGCCTCGATGCTCGGGACCACGGTCTACCTCAAGGCCCTCGAGATGATCCCCTCGGTGGCCTCGCGGTCGGTCTCGCCATACGACGTCGAGCGCCTGCGGACCCACCGCGCGGTGCTCTACGCCCCCGAGGTCAAGGCCCTCAGCCGCCGCCATGAGGAACTCGTGCAGTCGGCCATCCCCGAGGCCCTCGAGGCCTATCACGGGGCCCGCAAGGCCGGCGACGCGAGTCCCGAGGAGATCGAGGCCCTCCGCCAGCGCCTCCGGGCCCAGGAGCGCGCGGCCCGCAAGCTCGCCCGGCGCATCGACCACCTCACCGAGACGGGCGCCGAGCGTCAGGTGATCCGGCAGCGCTGGGCCGCCGCCGATCGCGGGACCCGCAAGGTCCTCGGCTACCTCGCGCCCGTACTCGAGCTCGAGCGCCCCCACGAGGACCTCGATGTGGCCGTGGCGCTCATGCAGCAGTACATGACCGTCGGCAACCGCTTCGCCGCGCGCCTCCACGGCCGGAGCCGGCAACTGCACGGGGCCGAGGTCATGGAGCGGGTCTATGGGCTGCTGAACACGGTCCCCGCGGCGAATCGGGTCGCCGATGCGACCGCCAGTGACGCCGAGCGGGAGCAGCTCCGGGAGCTCTTTGCCCATGCGGTCAAGGCCGCCGCGGCCTTTTACCGCGAGGCCGACGTCGATCGGCTCCTCCGGCGGAAGAAGCTCGTCCTCGGGACCGATCGCCTCGATGGTGAGGACTACGATCGCCTCGTGTTCCTCCGTGTGGCCCAGCTCGACGTCGACGGGGCCTGCGGGCTCCTCCAGGAGATGCACAACGCCGGGATCTCCCCGACGCCGACGACCATCCACCGCATCGTCACGGGCGTGCTCCACAAGCTCTACCACCCACGGGGCATCCTCCAGCAGCAGTGGGAGGTCGACCCGGACCAGGACCAGGACAACGTCATGCGCGACGCCACGTCGGCCGTTGACCACGACAATGAACGCGAGACCGACGACTCGAACGACTCGAACGAAGAGGACATGGCGTCGCCCCAGACGGAGCGATCGATGTTCACCGTCGACCTCGGGGACGAGGCCCTGGCCGCGGCCGAGCGCCGCCAGCGGGAGCTCCTCGCGACGTCCATGGATGGCCCTCAGTGTCTTGAGGACCTTGCCGACTTTCTCCAGGACTGGCACAATCTCTACGGCGTCGTGGCCCCGGCGAGGACCCTCGTCCCGGTCTTTGGGCGGCTCCTCGCGACCAACAACGTCCACGAGCTCCGGCGGCTCCTGCAGTTGGTCGAGGCCATGGGCGGGCTGACCCCCGCGGCGACCTTTTGGCTCGAGAAGCGCCTCGCGATGGTCGACAAGACCCTCGACGACCTCCGTGTGCCGCGATCGTAAGGGCGTTGCCAGTGCATAGACCCGTTGGCAAAAGACCGATCCCCCGAGTAGATAGAGCACGAGTAAGCGTCCGACGGGGGGTTTCTTTGTCGGTGTTTGAATAGAGGACATGCTGTTTCGAAGTCGATAGTCGATGAGAAAAGCCTCACATGTCGAATGATGCGAGACGTTGGCCCCAACTTCACTCCAGGCTGTTGTCGGAGATTCACGTGCTCCTGGTGGTCCCCGAGTCTTCGTTCGCAATGCAAGTAGGAGCGTTTCGATGATGCCAATGCGCTTGAGAATTACGTTGACAGTGTTGACGTTGTCCCAGTGGTCACCATCCCAGATTCAAGCTATGTGGGAGCTCCGCTCATCTACCTGTTCCGATGCGCACTTGAGCCCATCCTGCGTCGTCCTGCCGCGTGGAACGGGGGCATGGATGGAGGCCGCATTTTTCAAACACCACAGACGAGCTTGGCTCGAGCTCGAGCCTCGAGGTGGGGGACTGATGCCATCCAAGTCAAATTGTACTGGCATTGCACGTTGCAACGATCCCAATCTGAGAACTCGGCGAAGCTGCCATGTTGATTTCGATTTCATTTTTTTCTGTTGCTCGAACTGAAGAGACAACGGACGACGACGAATACTCGAATCCTACAGGCTCACGCAGTGCGAAACATGTCACCAGCTCAACATTATGGGCTATTGAAGGCACCAGAAGGCCCCGCCCCTCACAAACGTCAAATCGGCCGTCTTTTTTTTTTGCCGAAGTCATGGAATCAAGCTCAAAACGTGCAGAGCGGGAGCCAACCTCGCCGATGGACATTGAGGAGCTCTATTCCCGCTTGCACTTAAAAAAACAAGGCGGGGACATCCAAAAACCACCCACTTGGATCTGAGAACGCGAAAATACCATGATCCGGAGCTGTGGCGACAACCGCAGCCGGTCAATGGCAATGTCAAACGCGCCGCATCGCCTCGTGCTGTGGTTGCAATTGAAGACCCACCTATTATACTTAGCACCAATAACGCGACCTAGCACGAGTGTTGTCGGGGGCCGGTCGTCCTCAATGGCGCAATCCACAGCACTGCATTGCACGTGGAGAGAAGTCCAGTGCTCGGTGATTGGAGTTTTTTGGGCAAGTTAGATGCCGACGGCCTCGAGTTCATTCCAAAACTCCTGCTCTGGATCCAGACTGCGGATCCACCTCTGAATTCCAGAGGTTCCGGACGAGAAAAACCGTTGGGATGGTCACGTCAAAAACTGTTCTCGCTTGCTCTCTGCAAATGATCCTTGGATACGACGCCCAGACCTCTGGACACAGGTCAACACAATCCAGTGGCATGTTCGTTCGAACATGAAGACATTCATGTAGATCCAACGACAAGATCTTCGCGTTTTTTTTATTCTTCTTCCAATTCATTTTCGGTTGACCTAAAGTCGCGCGACTAAGCAAAATACACGGCGATCATCCACGACATCCATCCACGCACGTCTCGGGTCCGGCAAAAAATGTTCGTCCCAAGCCACCTACTCGGAGCCACTGCCGCTGCCATTGGCCACGCCACCACCGCCCCCGAGCAAGTCCTCGCCATCGCTGCCTCCGCTGTTGCTGTCCTGCGGACGGAGCTGCCGCGAGCGCGCCGACGTCGACGCGAGGCCGTCGTCCTCGCTCGTGTGGTCGTCGGCACAGCCCTCAATCTCCTCGGAGGCGCTCTTCAGGCGCCCTCGCAACGCCGCCCCCTCGGCCAGTTGCCGCATGAGCCAGCCATCATCGGCCATGCTCAAGCCGTCAAAGGTCGCCCTTGTCGTGTCAAACGCGAAGCTGAACTCATCAAAGTGCGAGGCCTCGTCGGCGGGAAGCGGGGCGCTGCCCTTCTTGCCCGTCTTGACATCCATCTCACCGATCGTCTCCTCGACCTTCATGTTCCGGAAGTGATCGTGGACATTCTGCATGAGCTCGTCGGCCGCGGGGACGAACGGGGGCTCGACATCCTTGACCTCGAGCTTGGCCCAGTTAATGCACGAAAAGAATTCGTGGCCCATAATCTCCCGGATGCCAATCCGCTCAGCCGGGTCCCGGACCAGGAGCTTCTGCAGGAGGTCCACGGCCGTGGGGTCCATCGGCGGCTGCCGCTGGTAGTTGACGTCCGCGGTCTGGATCTTCTTGTACATTTGGGAGATGTTGTGATCGTGGAACGGCGTCGCGCCCGTGAGCATCTCGTAGAGCAACACACCGTAGCTCCACCAATCCGCCTCCATGCCGTACTGGGGCTTCTGCGTGAGCAGCTGCTCCGGGGCGATGTACGCCGGCGACCCGGCCAAGGTCCCCGTGGGCTCGTACTCACCGAGACCGCCCGAGTGCTGGAGCTGCTTCGAGATGCCAAAGTCCACGAGGCGGATGTGCCCATAACGATCGAGCATGATATTGTCGGGCTTGAGGTCCCGGTAGATGATCCCATGCGAGTGCAGGTACTGGAGGGCGATGGCCAACTCGGCCGCGTAAAACCGCGCACGCTCGACACTGAAACGCCGCCCAGCGCTTGTCGAGACGTTCGGGTCCATCTTCGATGTGTGCATGTGCAGGTACAGGTTCCCACCCTTGTAGTAGTCAAGGCCGAGGTAGAGCTTGGTTTGCGTCTGGAAGGCAAAGCGCAAGCACGCGAGGAACGGATGTCGGACGCCCGACAGGATGCGCCGTTCCTTGAGCGCGCTCTCGGCCCCCGAGTGTTTGTCGATGATCTTGATCGCAAAGTACTCGTCCTGGCTCAAGTGACGCTTAACCAGCACGACCGTCCCAAAGCCCCCCTGCCCAAGAACCCCGACGACGTCAAAGTCCGAAAACGACACGGCCAGCGAACGCTTGGTGAGAAACGCCTGATGGAAACACGCCGCATGCTCTGACATAGCGATCGGGTTGGCCTGGACACCGCGCCGGGACCTGGAGACGGTGCTCGAGGACGAGGAGGAGGACGATGACGATCGCTGGCGGAACGACAAAACGACACGCGAGATGCGCTTGGCCGGTGAAAACGTGAGCTGCAGCGTCAACTTGCCCAGGGTTGTCGAACCCGAGACCGTGTTGATGAGCTGATGCATGCACGCGTAGCCGTGATGATCATCATCGTCGGCCCGGTACACAGTCTCACCGCTCGCCTCCTTGGCGAGCACATACTTGGTCACGTAGAGCGACAAAAAGTGCACAAAGCCCTCGCGCCCGTGATAGACGCCCTTGAAGACACACGATGGCTGGGCGACTTCGGCTGTCTCGAGATCAAACCAGAGCTCTACATCCTTGCTGAGCTGCCTGAGGATCCCGGGCAGGCGCTCGATGATGGCATCGAGGGGCGCCTGCAGTCGGAGTGTCTCGGTCACGTTGGCCAGGAACTTGTCCGCGAGGTGCTTGGTAATCGTCGACTCGACCGCGTGCATCTCATCGACGGATCTCGACTTGGCAAAGAGTGGGGCCGACGATGGTGCCGGCGTCGGGAGCAGTGACGCCGTTTCCGCGTTCGCGCGGGAGATGCTCAGGCGCATCATGTGGATCCACGCGGCCTTGTGCAACGCCGACGTGGCGATAAAGTGGATCATATTGCCGTTCGTCGCGAGAAACGAGAAGCCCATCTGCTCGGGCTGGAGCTTGGACGCGCCAATGCCCGTGGACGGGAGCGTCGTGAGGATCTGGTGGATCACCCACTTGCCCCGGTTCGGCTCCTTGGCGATGGCGTGGGTCTTGGATTTGTACACCGTGATGGTGCGGTTCTTGAGGGTGATGTATCGAGGCGTCCAGTTCTTGACGATCTTGCGCTGCTTGTAGAGGTACCCCTCCCACTCGACCTCCTCGGCTGTGATCGTCTTGAGGTCGATGAGGTTGGGCGTCATCGTGATGGCACCGCCACCGCCGCCGCGGGAGACACTCCCACTGCGGGACTTGGCTGCCCGCGAGCGGCGGTCGCCAAGGGACATGTCCGAGGTCAGCGACGACGACGACAGCGTCGGCACCAACGCCGGCGAGGACGAGGGCGTCGGGCCGTTCGTCATGGACGAGGCTGTGGACATGGTCGAATTGCTGCCGCCCGACAGCGGGGTCGATGGGACATTGGCCGACGCCCCGAGCATGGCCGTGGAGCCGACCGACTTGCGGCGGGACGCCCGGTGGACGCTGGCACCGCTGCTCATGGACGTCCGCGACATCATCCGCGCGTCACCAAGAACGTGCGCCATGGTCTTTGTGTGAGGTTTAGGCAACCGGCACCAACCTAAAGGCACGCAAAGAACGACTGATGAGTAGCTGCTGGATACGTTCGGTTCTCTCCGATTCCTGGATCTCCCAAGTCCAGAGGATGAGGAAGACAAAGGACGGCAACTGCTCCGCCCTCTGGACGGATACCGTCATCACCCTCCCTCCCTCCATTCCAGGACTTACTTCAGGAGAGAGAAATGAACGTACGATAGACTGTGAGGGGTGGTTCGTTCGCGTCGCACAATGACGGCAGCGAGGGAAATGACAGCGGCGACCAATTTCACTGTGCGCGTCTCGATAGCAGCGCGTGCGTGTGATGCGGGTCGAGGTCCGTGTTGTGCGGGGCGGTGTGCTGGCTCGTGTGGCGTCAAGAAGTCGGCGCGTCGGCTGTCGAATGGCGGCTACCGTTGTCGGTCCTTGGGCGCGCGTTTATTTTGCCCCTGGGCGCGGCGGCGTTCTGTTTTTCTGCTTTGGGGGTGAGGGGCGTTGCTCTTCTCTCTTGGGGTCTCACACAAGCGCTCACGCCAATTCCACTTCACACAGTTTGGCCACCGCACCCGCTCTTCGCTGCTTAGCCCAAGCGGCTGACCAAGTGACTGGAGTGAAGTACAACCAGACGGTCGAAAATCCCCTAAACAAGTACCCTACACCCAACGTGATGAAAATGGTTTAAAACAAGTCGACGTCAGCACCATCATCGAGCCAGAGAATGGACAAATCGAATCTTTTGGAGCCAAAAGGCAGTCGAACAGGGAACTGTGTGTCAGGATGTTCTCCAGCCTGCTTCTGGCAGCAGGAAGGTCCTTCCGTTGTTAATGCGCAAGCAACTCATTACACCAGACATCAATTTCGGAAGGTGTAGTTGCTGGCGCATTAACCGGGGTCACCTGTGCAGTACTCAAGGCTTGAGAGCTTGAAGTTGCATCTCACCAAGCTTTTTTTTGGGTGCAATGTGTGGAGTTGGATGAATTGGTGTTTTGAGTTCCACTTGCCCAACCACATTTTTGGTTGAATCAGTACCTTAAGGTTTTGTTGGCCGTCATGCAGTGGGAGGCAGAAAACGCAGCTGCCGCACTGAGTCTGTCCGGCTTTCAACAAAAACTGAGCAATTCAGAAATACTGATTTTATTTCGTTCCAACAGCTGCCCGAATATGTACAGGAAGATGCAAAATCATGTCCCAGGCCCAGCACATCAGTGTCTGCGACATTGAAATGCCAAACTTCGAGGAGTTCTGTTCTTGAAGTCTGACTTACCTGGAAAAACTGCGCAAATTGTATCCTTGTGCTCCAATTTTGAAAAACTTTACAGCACAAACTCATTGATGGGTGGGCGAGTCGGTTCGGTTGCTGCAGGTGCGGTGGCGTTCTGGTGCTGCGGATGTCGATGGGATGAACCATGCGGGTGGTGGTGTGGAGCGTGGCCCTGGAGAACCGCCGTCGCCGCCGCGGCCGCGGCCGCGGCCGCAGCGACCGAGGCGGCACTGGGTGCCAGCGCGGACTCGTCGCCGCTGCTGATGCCGCCGATCGACGGGTGCATCAGCTGCAGGTGCCCATAGCCAAAGGGCACCGACGCTGCCGAGAGTTGATACTGTGGCATCGACATCATCGACAGCTGTGTCACACCCGTCGTCGATGGATGCGCAAGCCCCGTGGCAACGGCCGCAGCAGTCATCATCTCCAGGAGGGTCGGGCCGTTTCCCCCCGCACCGCCACCACCGCTGCTGGCGTGGCCATCGCTTCGCCCTCCGTCGTCCATCATGCGCATGGTCAGAGGCCCCGGGGCCATCACCATGCCATAGGATCCATCGCTCATCGCGCCATGTTGGTGATATGCCGGCGGCGGCCGGGCCAGGCCAAAGGCATGCGGCGGCGGGTGTGATCCAAAGGGCGAATGGGGCTCGAGGTGTAACGTTGCTGCTGACGGGGTTGCCGAGTTGGCCATTGCGTACGACGTCGCGACTTGCAGGGCGGCATGCGCGAGGGCCTCGTGCTGCTGTGCGCTTGAGGCCGGCGGTTGGCGCTGCGCCGTCGTTGAGGTGGCTTCCGTGGTCGTACCGCCACGGCCCGTTCGTGATGCCGTCGTGACGCCCGAGGGGTTGGCGCCTTGATGGCCCCCAACGGCATCATCCACCTCGGAGCGCGCGAGCGCCTGGATGCTCTCCCCACTCGACGACGTTTCCGCGAACAAGTGCTTCTGGCGCATGTAGTCCTTGACCCGCCGCCGAATTGTCTCGCATGAGACCGTCACGTCATACGCCAGCTGCAACTCCGCTTGGATCATCCGCGCCGAGCACTTGCTGTTGGCCTTGACCGTCTGCAAGATCACCTTGTCCAGGATCTCGTCGGTCTTGCGGGGCCGCCCACTCCGGGGCGCGGGCTGGAGGCTCCCGGTGCGTTGCACCTTGTCGACGATGGCCCGGACGGTCGTGTGGGGCATGTTGAGCTGCTCGCCAATCTTCCGATAGCCGATGCCCTGGGCGTGCAGCGCCACGCACCGCTCGCGAACCTCGACCGAGTACTCACTCCGCTTGCGCTTCAATGACTTGGCCGGGGTCGGCGTCGGATCCGTGTCAGGTCCACACGCCCCTGCAGTGGCGTTGGACTGACTCGGGGGCTCTTGCCTCGTGGTGGTTTTTCCATTGCGAGTCGCGGGTCGACTTGCTGCCGATCTCGTTGCCGTCCGTGACTTGGGATTCGCAGGCGCCGTGGAGGCATCGGCTGCAGGCGAAGCTGACGTGGTCGCGTTCTCGGACACGACGAGCCGCTGCTTGGTGTGCTCCCGAACCCGTCGACGGATCGTCTCGCACGATACGTTGATCTCGTAGATGTTAAGCAGATCGTCCTGGATCTGCTTGGCTGTGCTCCGTTGGTTGAGCCGCACGGCCTGGAGGATGACGCGATCGATGAGCTCGGTCGTCTTCCGGGGGCGCCCGCTCCGCGGGGCCGAGATGACGGTGCCCGTGCGCTTGGCCTTGCGGATGATCGCCCGCACCGAGTCCTGGGGGATGTCGAGCTCCGTGGCGATGGTCTGGTACGACTTGCCCAGCTTCGTGTGCATGTCCACGCAACGCTGCCGAAACTCGGGCGTGTACTCGCTCCCGCGCTGCCGTCGCTTCTTCTTGGCTTTCGCCCCCGCTGTCGGCGCCTCGGTCACTGCCTCCGCCACTGTGGTGTCTCGATCATCGACCCGATGATCCGCGTCGTCTTCCTCCTCGGCTTCCTCGTGGCCATCGACTTCGCTCTCGGGTTCGTCATCGGCCACCTCCATGCCATCGCCTGCGCTCATGTCGTCGTCTGAACTCGCCTCACGATCGCGATCGTCCGCCTCGTGCTCGTCCTCAGCACCGCCCTCAACAACGTCAGAACGGGATCGGTCGTCGTCACCGCCCCCAACGATCGACTGACGGGCCGCGTTTTCTGTGGCGGTGGTGGTGGTGGTCGTCGTCGTCGTCTCTGTCGCGGCCGTCCTTGAGGAACTCGTCGAGAGCTGGAGCTGCTTGCGGCACTCGCGCACCCGCCGACGGACGGTCTCAAAACTCACGGAGAAGCCCTCGTGGGTGGCTTGCAGACGCTCTTGGACCTCACGGGCGCTCCACGTTGGCTGTTCGCGGACGAGGGCCTCGATGGCCCGCTCGACGGCCGCGTCCGTTACCCGCGGGCGGCCGCTGCGGTGCACGGGGACGACCCCGCCGAGCTCCCGTGCGCGCTTGATGATGGTCTGGACGGTCGTCACGGGCATCCCCATCTCGGTCGCGATCTGTCGGTGGCTGGCACCGGCCTCGTGGCGGGCCACGCACTCCCGTCGGATCTCGAGCGAGTACTCGCTGCGTCCGGCGGAACCGGTCGTCGAGCTCCGAGTCACACGCCGCGTCGTCGTCGTCGTCGTCATGGTCGGGGCGTCGGTCGCCGCAGCGGGTGGCGACGGGGACGGTGATGGCGGGCGGGGGCCGGTGGTCGCCCCCGCGGGGGCGGCGGTGACATTGGTCACGATCGCCCGGACGGTCTCCGCGAGCATGTCGAGATGCGACGCCAGGCGCTGGCCGATGCGCGCCGCGGACGCCTCGGGCTCGTCGTCGTCATGATCGAGTCCCCGCGACGGCTGCGGCTGCGTTGGGGGCTCGGTGGTGGTCCCAGGAGAGCGAGGAGCAGTCGGCGCGTCACCATCACCGTCAGCATCAGCAGCACGGCCAGGAGCCGTCGGCGTCGGGGTGGTCCCGACAGTTGCCGCGTCTGCATCCGGAGCCGCGGGCGAGTGGGGGCGGGGGCAGTCGGGCGAGGGCCTCGCGGCCACCGTGGCCACTCCCTCTTCCGCCTCCGTCAACGCCGCCGTCGTCGTCGTCGTCAACGCCGTCATCCCGCACTTGTACCAGCGGCACCCAGTTCCAATTGACTATGGGGCGTGGTTGGTGGTTTTGCCCATGGGCATTTGACCACCGATGAGGACTTTTGTGTGACCCACCTTTGCCCGTACCGGACAGTACTGGTATCCAAACCGGTACATATTCATTCCTGCCAGGGGTACCGTGTACCTCTCCCCGTTGAAGAATGTTTGCCAAGAACAACCCACAGCAACACCGCCGCTTGCCAACTTGCATCATCATGATGCCACCGTCAAGCGCCAGCGGCGGGCCATCGTCGATCGCGCCGTCGTCGGGGGCCTCGTCCGCGTCCTCCGCGGCCTCGACTCGGAGCTGGCGGGAGTACGTCCTCGAGGACATCACCGTCGCGGAGACCGACGTCGGCGACGCGCTCACGTGCCTCCTCCATACGATCCTCTTCACCCGGGCCCCAGGCCCCGTGCGCCCGAGCGAGGCCACGTGCCATGCGTTCCCGGCGATCACCTACTCGCTCTGCGCCGTCGGTGACGTGAGCCGCAAGGTCGAGGCCGCCGTGCGGGCCTTTGAGGAGCGCGCGCTCGGCACCGACGGGCCACCACTGATGCTCTTTGGCTCCCAGCGCATGGGTCGGACCCCGCCGCTACAACACCATCAACAGCAGCACCAGCAACAGCCCTGGGGCAGCGGGTATCATCATCCGTATCATCATCCCCACCACCAGCAGCAACAGCAACAACAGCCGCAGTACGCTCTTCCGCATGCGCATGGCCCCCACCGCCCGTCGCCGTCGTCGTACATGAGCAGCGGCGGCCGCGGTGGCTGCCTCGTCGTCGCGTTCTTTGAGCGCAAGGTCAAGAAGGCGCTGTTTGGGCTCATGTCCAATGAGGAAAAGGTCTACTTTGAAAAATGGCTCGTGCCCGTGACCGTGCTCCCGACGCCCCCGTCCCCGACCGAACACGCCGCGACGACCCGCGATACGGAACTCGCCCTCCAGAGCGCCCTCCTGCAGATCCTCGCGGCCGTGCAGGCGATCGACCACATCCCCAATGCCATGTACGACTTTGAGGTAGGCGCTGGAACAAGCCCGCGACGCAACGAGTGATGAGGGCGGGACAATCCGCGACTGACACGATGATTCATTGTTCAGATCACCCAGCACGCGAGCGTCGATGCCGTGGCCGACGAGACCAGCGGGGGCTTCAGCCTCCAGGGGGCCACGAGCATGCGGCTCTTGGGATGATGCTGACGAATGGGATAGAGGCGAGAGGAGGACCTTGCCTCTCGTGAATTAAATTATGCCGATGCCAACTTTCATGATCCTATTGGACTCGCTCTTCCCGCATCGCGCTTGTTCGTGTCTTGATACCGGCCAGATTTGCACGAGGTGGAGTTTCCACTGAGTAACGTTGAGGACCACAAAACGTTTTTTGTATCCGAGTCCGACGCAACGTGGACGGCTTCGGAAGATCGACCCGTGGGAATGCGCGTTGTTCACGTTTGATTGCTGCGGAGAGGGACGGTCGCAACTTTCTTCTGCTTTACGCGGTGTTGCTCTTTTGTCATTGCACTTGTCGTATTAGTAGTGTACTCGTGGATCGATTCCCGCCAATTACGATCAAACAATGTGTAATTGGAAACACAAAGGACAACAAGTTTCTGCAGCCATATTTGGTTGAGTGGTGGAGATCCGCGACGAGAGAATGGATGTGGCCACGATGAGAGAATGGGCATGTCCGTGTCAACCACCTCAAACTCAGAGCATGGGGCCTAAGCAGTAGACCTTACAATCGATTCGACAACCTTCCTCGCACTGAAAAAAACGGTGACGTTATGCTGCGCAGTCGTTGGATGGACCAAGGTGCCTGGTGAGTTCACTCGTGAAATTGCGGCTCGCAAACTATAGCGGACCCTCGGTGATTGCTGCGTTGAGCCGGCGGATTTTGATGGGCTAAAACACCGCATCCATGGCTTGCCTCCATGCGAGAGTGTACTCTAACGCATTCATAGCCGCGTTTTGTCAATTGACCGGAACGATTGACTGGGTCCTTGTCTTAGATGTCCTGGTAGCTAGTGGACCCATCACGTAATTGGAGGGCAGCTGTCCTACCACGATGATCGCATCATGGCGGCGCAAGACGTTGGTGTCAAGCCACATCCACCAGCGCGTGCCATGGTACCGTCGAGGAATCGACAACAGCCACCAACCGGAGCTTGCTGCAGTTCGTGTCGATCTCATCATTCAACCTCCGGGGAAGCAAGAGCGATCCCCGATCTGGGTCCATCTTGGTCGAGTCGGTGTAGAGGTACAAGGAGCGGCCGAGCACGTACAACTCAAAGAGAACGAGTGGATCGGACATGAACGTCAGATTCATCAGACGGTGGAGCGACCAAACATCCGCAGTTCGGCGATCCAAACGCAGCAGGCCAACGTGCAACGCGCACCCTTGCTCCCCCTGCCAGTCCAGAAACCACGGCTGCGGGCGGCAATGAGGGCACCGATCTCGTTGGGGATTCCGTTGTTCCGTCGCGGCCGATGCGGGCACATTTTGGAGCGACTTGGATTGGAGGTCGATCTTTCCGACGATCGGCTCGACGGCGACGTTGTGGCGGCGGGTCCATGTCACCTTCCAGAAGAGCCCGAGCATGGATCGGGGCCAGAGGATGTCCGCGCCGAGAGGGACGTAATACGATCTCGCAACGAAAACGTTGACACGCGTGCGGAAGCCCCAGCGGAGGAGGCTTTGCACGAGCAACAGCAGCAACCCCACGACGGTGGACGAGATGGCCATGGCCTTGGCATCGAGGGTGAAGCCCGACTCCATCGAGTTTGCCGTGTTCACAAATCCCCGATAATCGGCATCCCGCGGGAGCTCAGTGACTTCGACAACGTTCGTGTCCCGGAACCGGAGCGCGCGCAGGTACGAGAAGATCGTCAGCCACGAGGTCAAGCCGATCAACAGTCCGCGCACGCCGAGGACCCCAGAAACGGGGCCCCAGGGGACACATAGAGCCGCGCAAAAGCGCTCACAGCCGAGAATGAGAAGCCGCCACCACAATGCGATGAGCCAAATGTTCCGCATCTGCACCGAGGCCACGAGGAAGAACTTGTAGAACTCAAAGTCGAACTCGCCGTTGAGAGTCGCCGAGACATAGTCCCCAAGCAAGTGGATCACCACACCATCGATATAGTGCGCCATCGAGTACAGGACGATCGGCACCCAGCTCCCGTAGACGACCGTGTAGCCGGGGATCTTGAAGAATATGGCCCAGGCGTCGATGATCCGGCGGATGACCGTCAAGTCTCGGCGCTGGACAGCGTAGCAGCCCCCCCACAGGAACGCGACGCGGAGCCACACGTAGCCCTGGGCAATGGCCCGGAGCCACTTGGTCGTCGGCTGCCAGGCCTCCTCGTCGCTCTCCGCGTGCGCGCGCTCGTATCGATAGTCATCGATAAAGCGCGTCTCACAAAGTCGCCCCGTCGCTGCTTGGGGCCCATCGACGCATCGCCGACCGCGGATGAGCGTGACGATCTCGACGTTGTCCGTCACCATGCTGATCCGGGGGAGTTTCTTGAGCCACAGTGGCCGCAGGTGGAGGCGCGTGGTGAAGATGGTCACGTCGAGCTCGAGTTCCGGGTATTGCAACTGGAGCAGCTCGAGGCGCACGGCGATGTGCCGCTCGATCGAGATGGGCGTCGTCGGGCCCTCGATCGGGTGGTCGCACGGCCACGGGACCTCGAGCGCGCAAAACAGCGGCGCCGTCCCCTGGGCCGCACGGCAGAGGACAAAGGGCACGCCCCGGGCGAACCGCCGGTGGTGGATGGTGATCCAGCGGTGCTCGCGGTGGGCCCAAACGGCCTGGACCATGACGTGGTGGAGGCGATCGCGCCAGTTGGTCCGGGCCAGGAGCGTCACGGGGCGGGGGTCTTCTTGGGGACGGACGAAGTAGCGCGTCCGGAGTGTGGTCGTGAGCTCGTCGAGCATCCCAAAGACGGTCCCGGGGCTCAGCGTCGACGTCGGGCAGGGCCCGTGATAGAGCACGCAGCGGGGCGTCGACGGGAGCCCGAGGAGCTGCGTGGCTGCCCGCGTCGGAGCCGAGAGCGTGTCGAATTTGTACATCCACACGTCGACGCCCGCGACGGGGGCGTCCCCGCTCCAGGCCGCGTACTTGTGGTCGTCGTCGGTGATGTTGAGGTGATACGCCGGGTAGATGTACGGGCCCCAGTACATGACCTGGTCGACGCCGACCTGGGGATAAAAGTCCTTGAGGCGCACGGCAAAGCCCGTCCGGGGGATGTCTGTGAGCACGAGCCCGAGGCCCACGAGCGAGAACACGCAGCGCTTGAGCGAGAAGCCCACAAAGCCCCCAATGTCCGTCGGCGGCGGGGTGAAGACGCAGACGCGGCCGGTTTCGCGATCTCGGAGATGGACGCGCGAGGACGAGGACGGCGACGAGGACGGGGATGCGGGGGCGACGGCGACGGAGGGACGGATCGTCATCGTCATCACGCGCGCGCTGGTCCGTTGCGTCACACGGGACGCACGCGGCGGCGGCCGCGGTGCAGCCCAGCGCCACCACCGCCACAGTCTCTGGTGCTGACGACGATTGGCGCGTTGGTCATGACGAAATGCTAATTCCAGCGGCGAGGACTAAATTGATCCCATCAGATGAATGGGTGTCCGATTAGCGTGGTCCACTCCATTTTCTCTATAAGCATCCTTCCTATCTATCCTCAACACACAACACGACACAAAAATGCTCCGCACCAAGGTCCTCCCCGAGGTCCTCGGGCAGATCGTCGGCGACGGCATCCACGCCTCCATGTGCGTGCCCACATTCGCCCATCGACAGAGAGTCCGCTCGCCTCGTTGGACGCCCGTCGATATGGGCGGCGACTGCGCATTGGTCGCGGGTCCATTGACCGCATTCTCATCGTATTGGTGCCGGTTGTTCCAGGCTACTGACCCTCGATGGCGCGCTCATGGGCTCCGTTGGGGCCGTGGCGTCGGCGGACGCGGACGTCGATCACAAGGTCGTCGGGGCCATCGCCGCCCACACGTGGGGCGAGTACCTCCACGCCGGCCGCGAGCTGGACCAACCGGGGGAGCTCGAGGGCCTCGTCATCGAACTCGAGGTGTGTGTGTGTGTGTGTGTGAGTGCGCCACAGTAGGCACCACAATGAGCTCAATGAGAATCTGATCGAAACGTACGATGCACTACGCAGACCGGTCGCATCGCCCTCGCGCCGGCGGGCAAGGGCTTCCTCCTCTGCGCCTACTCGGACGGCACCGACGACGCGGCCCCCGTTGGGCTCCTCAAGGCCAAGGTCCGTCCATCGCACCCGGGCTGATGGCATTTTTACTTGTTGATATTTAAATGATACTGATGCGCGGGGGCTCTCACGCCCCGGGGATTGTACCGTTTGAGCAGGTCGAGGCGCTCGGGAGCTACCTGTCGACGTCCTTGGATCAGATTCAAATGTGACCGTTCCATCCGCAGTAGCACGCTCGTCGACCGACAACGACCATTTGTACTCTCCATTCTGCCTTCTCACGTATATTGCTCGATTCAAAACTGGTGTATGACCCGCGTCGCTATCAGGCTCGTGAGAGATGCTTGTCCCGTTGCGGCTCGGCTTGCAAATAGTTGCCAAGACTTTTTGACGCGACACGTTCACACTCCCTATCCGGGATCACACATTTGCATCGCTAGGCCTCTTGCAGAACCTCTTCGTCGCTGTTAATGCGCGTGACGTTGAGCGTTTCAAGATTCCACTGGAGTTGGCGCTTGCCGAGGCGA